>JAYMTA010003290.1:0-14571 GCA_036897625.1 Pelargonium cotyledonis | reverse complement strand
AGTGAAATGGGAATAGGTCTATCCCCTCAGCAACAAAACAGGGATAGAGCTGTCCCCCTAGCACCAAAATAGGGGTAGAGCTATCCCCTCAACAGCAAAATGGGAGTAGAGCTGTCCCCCTGGCAAGGCAAAAATAATACAGACAGTGCGGGGTGCTGCGGCCTGTCTCCACGCTGCGGCGCCACCTAGGCCAGCGCCATGCCGCACGTTAGCCTCCAATTGCCTTCCATACGACTTCTTTCGACCCCGAATAATGTGCAGACAATCTTAGACACTATTCTAAGGATAACTCAAGGCCTAGAACTCAATAAATCACTCCAAGGCATGCCAAGATGCTTCTTTAAGCAAGCAAACAAGCCTGAGGCAGAGTCCTGGTAACACCACCCCAGGTTCTTCATTCCTTTGGTGTGTTTCCTTCTACAGGTGACAGGTTCCAAGACTTCAAGCAAACAAACAAGCAAACAAACAAACAAGCAAGCAAGCAAGCAAACAAGCAAGCTAAGGAAAATGGACTCTAGAGCTTAGGCTAGTAAAGCACAAGCTCAAGCTCTAGCACAAGCTCCAACACAAACAACAACAAACACATAAAATATAAGCTAAGATGTGGTAGCGTTGACCGAAAGTCAAAACTAGCATATCAGTTGTTTTGACGGACCATGTTATCAAGTGGAGTTGGTGGTTTCTCATGTTGGCCTCTGTTGGTTTTCTTTAGACCAACGATGATGGTTTTGTTAGCTAGCTCAGCTTACCCATTTCCTTGAGGGTGGCACACAGAGGACTTCCCACACTTGACTCCATACTCCTCACACATAGCCTCAAATTGGTCGAATATTATCATAGCCCTAGGGAGTTTATACCTAAAGAAAATTTCTTCCTTGATAAACTCTATGATGTTATTCTGGGTGATGCTGGAGAGTGCCCTTGTTTTATCCATTTGGTGAAATATTCAACGACATCTATCACCCACATTTTTTTCTCCAGATTTGTGAAAGGGACCTATAATGTTGAGACCCCACGTGCAGAATGGCCATGTGACTAGGACTAGGTTTTATTTTATGGATGGCATCCTGGGAATGTCAGCATATAGTTGACAGTCTTTACATCTTCAGACATAGTTCTTTGCATCTTTTGTCAAGTATAGCCAGTAGTAGCCTTGCCTTAAAACTTTTTCAACCAAACTTTTGACACTTGGGTGGTGCCTACAGCTACCATGTATCTTCTTGAGCACTTGGGCAGCTTTATCTAGGTAAAGCACTGTAGGAAAGGCTTGTAGAAGGACCTTTTATATAGTGTCTCAAAAGTGCTCACTATGTATCTAGCTAATCTCTTAATGATGGAGTCAAATTCTACTAGTTCTGGAGGGAGCTTTTTGTCTACCAAGTAATCTAGGATGTCATTGATCCAACACCTTCGACCTTCCCTAACAAAGTTAACTTTGGTGGGTTTCTTGATGACTGACACATCAGTTATGTGGACGTGTAACCCTTTTAGGAGGGGGTTGTAGCCAGTAGCCGACACCTTGAAAGAAAATCTACCTCTCTATTCTATTCCTTGGGCACTTTGCGAATATGGCAGTAGTCAAAGTTCTCAGTCAGCTTCATGACCTTCTTCCATTATTCTAGCAGCGTGGGGTTGTATACCCTATACTCCCTCCAACTTGATTCACAACTAGTTATGAATCACATCGAATTTCAATGGTTAAATTGTTAGATGAACCATCTGGGTTGAACAACCAACCACTTCGACCGTACCTGCTGACGCAGACCATAAAAACCAAATTCCACCTGCTCGACTTTCCGCATCAACCTTACAATGAAACTCAAACCTCAATTTACCAATAACACTATCAACTTTAGAGCCATTGATTCTAGTTTCAAACATGACCAAATAATCAACTTTGTGTAATTTTACCATATCTCGAATAATGCGGATCTTGGCTTTAAGACCCATGCCTTGGCGACTGAAGACCAAATTCATTTGGAAACAATAGAGGGAGAGTTGGAGGAAATAGGGCCCTCCCGCCTCAACAAATCCACATTAGCAATAGTATTAGAAATATTTGCTAGATGGATTAAACCTATTACCTGTTGGTGTTTGTCGTCCAGCTACTTCCCCAACTTTTGGACCTTAGTCGTGATGTTTGTCATTCCAGTACCCTCAGGCTCCTCTATGCGTTGGAGGATTTTGAGGCCCTCACCTGATCCTTGTTTCAACCCCTGGTTCTGGCTCCCTCATCCACGACCACCGCAGTACCCCCCAAGACTCCCCGGGAGCCGCTTATCGACCACCGATTATTTCTGGACAGGCTGTTCCTAGAGATTTGGGGCGACATTGGTGGTTGAGGGCTCACGTGAGGATGATGGGGCAAGAGTAGTAGAGGGAGACTCTTTAACAGGAACCTAGGCATTGGGTTGGGCCGAGTGTTGGCCCAAATCAGCACCAGACTTCACAACGGCCCTTGACCCAGACCTACTCTCTTTCCCAGCTTTGTGAGACCATCCACCTATAGTTGGGACGACCGTGCCAACACTAGCATCATCTTTGTTACCACTATTCTTCTTAACACCCTCATCACAAATTCTGTGAGACTCATCTTCTTCCACCGTCGACAAACCGAAAAAACGCGAGCCCAAGATAGCATTCCCTAAATCAGAGTTGGATTGGCCTACACTTGCTCTCTTTATACGCCTATCACTTTTTCTTGGGACTACCATCTAAGCCCCAAATTCAGGCGAAACCAGTTGCACAGTCCACTGTGCATCCTCTTTGTTTTACCACGCACCAGTACTATTTTGAGACACTTCCATCCCCGGCCCTAGACAGACAATCACCTCACCTGATCCTGCGTTTAGTGCATTCACCTGCACCATAGGAGTAGCATCACCACTTGGCTGGTCTGCAGCTACCACTGTATTAGCCTTTTCACTCGCCTAGAACATACATTGCTTATCATGATGACCCATACGACCACATGCGAAACAAATGAGATGGAGACCCTCATAAGCCACAGGCTACCAATAATCATCCCACCAAAGACTACAAATCAGCGGTTGGCTAAGATCGACCTCAAATCAAACACACGCATAATGGCCTCTACTTGCCGATTTTGTACAGATGTTGACCATATGAGGCTTTCCTACACCACTAGCAACTTCCAGGAGGATGTCCTCATCATAATAATCCAATGGCAAGTCCAAAAATCACACCTATACTAGGTTTTTAAGAATTGTTGCAGCATCAGGCTAGAAACCACGTACATACGGTCTAATGGTAAGGTAATGGCCAAAAACCATCCACGATCCCTTCTCCATAACATGCCTATAGTCATGAAACAATTGAAATCGTGCCACATAATAACCATGTGATAAAGGTATCAGGTCATATTCACCCCTTGGGTTCCACAACTTGCTCATTCAGTCATACATCGTCTAAATGAAACTTAACAAGACACGTAAGCCAATCAGAAGCTGACATGTGGCATCAAGATACTACACTCTCAAATACTGCCAAGGCTCCCGCCAGAGGAACAGACCAACCAGAGGAGCCGGGAAGGAAGATAAATGCAGAAAGTAACCACCCCAAGTACAGTTAACGATCAAGTCTCATATGGGGTCTCACTCCCCGGGAAACCAATCAGTTAGATTCCGTATAGGGTCTTACTCTCTAGGAACAGATTCTAGAATAGGGTCATATTCCCCGGGAAGACGCCAGAAAAATGAGGTCTTACTCCTCGAGGCTCATCCCCATTTACTCATTAAAAAGATCACATGAGGGTCGTGTAGGTTAGGTCCCGCGGGCGAGCAGATTAAAGACACCCATTGTTTGGGCGGGAAGGGAATTCAAATCTCTTTCTCTCCCGACGATGAGTCGACCGGGGACCAAGCCACTAGAGCTAAGCAAACCAAACCAATAAAACGAACCGAACCGAAGAACCGCCTGAACCGAACCAGACCGAAACCAAAACCGAAGCATATACGGTCGACTACGGTTTCAGATTTCATAGAATCGATTAATGTCGGTCGGTTCACAGTTTTAATTTTTAAAAATTGAACCGAACTTATTTTAGAGGTACAAGAGTGATTTTATATACTACCTATATATATCCCATTATAAACTATAAGTCTATCTCTATGCCTCTCACGGCTTTTTTTTTTTTAACTATGAAAATAAAGTTTCAGACTTCAGACATTCACAAAGGAAGAATAAGGTGAATAGTGTCATGTGGGAGTGTGTAGAAACATGTAGTGATATTAGTGGACAATAGAGGTTGATAATAAAATAAATAAATAAATTGTTTAAAGTGGTGGTGGGACCCGTTATAATAATGGTGGAGGAATCTTGAAATTTACTATCATGTTTGGCACGAATATTTTAGCAAATAATAATATATTATATTATGTAGATTAGATTAGAATACAGTCTCACATCGCTTGAGTTAGAAAATTGTGCCAAATAAAAGTCTATAAATATGTCAGCATTTCTACTCTCTTTACTGTAGATGGGCCTTAAGGGATTACTCCACAATGGGCTGAAGTAATTATATTTTTATAATTTGGGCTTAAGCATTTTAGGCCTACAGATTCGCAGTTTATAAGATTAAAAAAATCTTTTGGTTTATCCGGTTTAAAACTGAAACTTAACCGATATTAACGGTTAACCGACCGTTGAAATTGAGGCATAGAATCGGTCAACCACGGTTCAGAACTTTGCTAAACCGAAGGTGTCGGTTCGGCTCTCCTAGGGTCATTGTTCGGTTGGTTAACCGACCATGCTCACCCCTACAAGCCACTAACCTTCGTGATAGCTGTGCACGATCTGGCAGAACTCATCGTCGGCTGTCAACAGCTGGAACGTGTGTCCAAAGTCATTCAATAAGCCTATAACTACCCCCCCTCTCAGTAATAAGAGGGATCCCAATTTTTCCTAAGTGAAACTATACTTCATGAATCTCTGTTCATTTTCTCTCACAATACTGCTTCATCTTCCAATCCGATCACTTATTCTCACACCGAAGGCGATGAATCGGAATAACCCTTGGTGCCATTGTTCCCTAGTGTTTGTTTTGCAGATCTCACTTTGACCGGAGCTTCTCTATTCGATGGTTCAGACCACCAAAAAACTTCTACCTGAATCGCTGCTTGTTCGTCGTCAAAATCGAAGAATCTCCTTCGGACTATCACTTTAGCACATTCTCCTGTGCGTTTCGAGTTCTAGATAATTTAGGCGCATCAGTTTGGTTCAATTGTCGGCAACGTTTGAAAGCCGCGTTCTACATCTGAGTTAGTTAGAAGGGCCAAACAACGTAGATCGCATCGGATCTCGTGTTAATCTTGCAACGAGACACGTGAAAAAGTCTAGGAGGAAATGGGGCGGGAGCCTGATCTGAGAGGCAACATCAACATCGTCTGATCTTGGAGATCTGTCACCCGAGGAGCACGTTCTCATAGCGCCCAGAGTCCAAGCGTAACAACAATTCCAACTCTTGTCACGGTTTCTAAGCCCAAGGAGACAGGTAACGAAGATATGGAGGATCCGCTACTACACGGAATGACCGCTGCTATGGCTAACTTCGGTAACGTGATAGCAACGCTCAACTAGCTCAAGCCAGCTTTGTGGCTCATACATCAGCTGCTCTTCCTTCAGCGAGTCAGCAGCTCTGCCCCAACCAATGACAACATCCGTCCTAACTCAAAGGACCCGAAGTTTGAAGGCCTCACTCCGGCTATCGATCATGTCACCATATTCAAACTAAGCATGGCTCATCAGATGGATTGTGATGCCTCCGTTCTCATAACATGGGCCTTTACCATGTGGGGCATGGATCTTATTGGTCCTTTTACCAAATCAAAAGGAAAAGCTTATGTGGTGGTAGCAATGGGTTACTTCACCAAGTGGGTCGTGGTTAGAGCCCTCCCTCCATGACCCAAAGCAGTGTTATGGAGTTTGTCCGAAAGGAGATCTTCTCTAGATATGGTCTGCCACGAGCAATCATTTTGGATCATAGAACTCAATTCCATGAGAAATTCACCGACATGTGAACAAACTTTGGGGTCTCCCATTAGAAATCCTCCGTATCACATCCTAAATGTAACAGCCAAGCGGAAGCTGCAAACAAAACAATAATTGGTTGCCTGAAGAAGGCGATTGAAGATCACCATAACAGATGGTATGAGAAACTTCATCTAATCCTTTGTTCACTGATAACCACTCCCAAAGTGGCTACTGGGGAGAACCCTTTCCAACTGGTATACGGATTAGAGGCGATCCTTCCAGTCGAACATGCCATGTCTAATGTACTAACAAAGGGTTATAAAGAAGATGAAAACATAAGATCCTAACTCGCCAATATCGACATCCCGGAAGAAAGAAGAATGACGGCAGCGGTGGTGTTGGCCGCAAGAAGAAAGGCAGTCAAGCATTTTCATGATGCTCGAGTGCGTCCCCAAGAATTCCAGGTTGGGGATTGGGTCCTCAAGAAATTTGAGGCCACGAGGATACGACCCAAAAGTGGCAAGCTTGCTCCCAACTGGGGAGGTCCCTACCGAGTTGTGAAGGTTGTGCGCCCTGGGACTTATCGATTGGAAACCTAGGAGGGAATACCACTCCCCAACCCTTGGCATGCAGAAAGTCTCAAAGAGTTCAACTACTAAGAGAAGATGTGGAATTTGTGGTCGTAAGGGCAAAACAGGTTTTGAAAAATCAAATCGACAATGTTTGACCCACATTACGCGCGTAAAACTACAAATTGGCCTTAAAGGTGGTCATCTCGCATACGAGGAAGTGCCATGATGAGTTCTTAGTGTGATAGTTCATGACATCTCCTTGAAAGAGTACATAACTACACACCCCAACATGTGCTCACTCATACCCTTCCAGCAAGGAAGTGGGGATGACGACTCATGAATCGAATGGGTGTCAGCTCATGACCCCTATACAAAGGGTGATTATGACTACCCCAAATGGAAATGTGCTCGCTCATACCCTTCCAACAAGGAAGTTGGGGTGACGACTCATGAATCGAACGGGTGTCAGCTCATGTCCCCTACACAAAGGGTGATTATGACTACCCCAAAAGGAAAATATGATCGCTCATACCCTTCCAACAAGGAAGTGGGGATGACGACTCATGAATCGAACGGGTGCTAGCTCATATCCTCTATAAAAAGAATGACTATGACTACCCTAAATGAAATGTGTGCACTCATACCCTTTCGAAGGAAGCGGGGATGGCGACTCATGAGTTAAATGGCTAGCTCACGTCCTCTGTAAAAAGTATGATTATGACTACCCCAAAGGAAAGTACACTTCTTCATACCTTTCCAACAAGGAAGTGGTGATGACAACACACGGAGTTGGGGTGTGCTCGCTCATGTCTTCCTCAAGAGGAATGACTATGACGACGCATCCACTCTAATCACATATGGGGTCTCACTCCCCGTGATCTAATTCTAGAATGGGGTCTCACTCCCCAGGAATGCGCCCAAAAATGAGGTCTCACTCCTCGGGCTCAACACTAAATCTTGGTCCCTCAAGGAATATCCAACCAGGTGTAACTCACATGTGCGAATCAAGCATGAGGCGGAAAATTTCAAAAAGAATAGACATTCGTGAAATAACAAGATGCTGAAAGCCAAAAATGGTGACAAGCATCATATATACAAAAAGGTGTTCAGTGTGACCATCGTCACCAATTCCAGAGATATATTGTCAAATTACAGAACCAGAAATAAAAGAAAGCCAAGGACTAAGCTACTTAGACTAGTCCTCAGAAAAGAGTTTTATACTGGAAATCTTCAAAAAGAAGATTCAATAGACATTCGTGAAAGCACAAGATGTCGAAAGCCAAAAATGGTGACAAGCATTATATATACAAAAAGGTGTTCAGCGTGACCATCGTCACCAATTCCAGAGATATATTGTCAAATTACAGAACCAAAAATAAAAGAAAGCCAAGGACAAAGCTACTTAGACTGGTCCTCAGAAAAGAGTTTCATATTGGAAATCTTCAACAAGCGGATTCAGTTCGACCAAACCAAGTTGGGGATGGGACACTCTCAAGGCTTGCGGGCTTCACATTAGAGTAATGAATGCCCCCGTTCTCCAACAGACCCACTAAGAGGTCATATTTCGTCAGTCATTCCTTATTTTCATCTTGGATAAACTCTATTCAACGGACTTCATTCATTGACAGAGTAGTGGGGACACGATCCTCACCCAAGATAGCCGTGAAAGCCCCTTGATTGCTAACGGAAGGAGGCACCCAAGGCTTCCCTCCAAACTTCTGAAAGTCATGCTCTCGGGACACTACTACCTCCTCAATATTGAAAGGAAACTGAGAATGTAATTTCCTCAAGCCCGAATGGGATATTGAGGCATTGTGCCATTCACGGAGAGTATCTTAGGAGATACCCTTACTCGCAACCACCCTGAAAGCACTGCATTTGCCCTCAGCTCTTTCCAGTCTTGCTGCATGAAGGGTGGTGGGCATGGCTTTGGTAATCTTTGGGGCCCGACGGCGTGTGACATCTCTTGCCTAAAAATGACAAAGAAATAAGGAAAATCGGAAATCCAAAAATTAAAGTCGAAGAACGAGAAAAGGAAAGCAAGCTTGGTTACCAGAGAAGAAGTATTCTGGGCAGAGGTTAAATCTCTCTTTAGTTTCCAGATCAGCTCATCCTTCTGGCGAAGAGCATCCTCCAACTCTATCATCCTTCTTACCTGCTCCCGAAGGATTGCCAGCTCCCGCCCCTGATCGACCAACTGAGTTTCTTTCTGGGCGGGAGTCGCGTTTCTTACATCCATTCCATCGACCTGAGCATGAAGAGTCACCAACTCTTCTTCAGCATGATAGCCATACTCTTCCCACTCTTGAAGAGCTTCATCCCTTGCATCGACTTCCGACCGCAACGAGCACAGTGAGTCCTCCAGGCACTCAACTTCTTGAACCTCCCTGCCTTGTTCATTCTGAAATCTAAGGAAAGAGAGGTTCTTAGAAGTGATTTCCACCTCTATGTTAGACAGTTCTCTCCTCACCATGGTCAGTTCCTCAGTTCTGGCTTGCATCTCTTCTCTAGAGCTTAGCTAACTCGGCATCCTTCTCTCAAACAACATCTTCTTTTTCTCTTACTGCCTTGGCTGATCTCTCCTCGGATTGAGCTACCCTCAGTTCCAAATCTCCCATTCAGCCATCCAGTGACCCTGTCATCTCGTGGCATTCCAATTGGAGATGAACGTGTTGCTACTTAAGATTCAGCCTGGGTTTTAACCATCATCTCCTGGGACCTATTCTTCTCTTCTTCAAGCTTAGCAAACAACTCCCGGATCTTGGCATCATGGTCCCAGGACTCCTTGTGACACACCCTGTCGGCAGCCATCACCCCGTCAAACAAGGTGGAGACTATCTTTCCCACTGAAGCGGAGGCTTTGGTGGCCTACCAAAAGCAAAATTAGTCAAAAATTGGTCACATGGAATGAAGAAGCACCAAGCGAAACAGAAGAACAATAAAAATAGACTGACCTCCAAGAGACTTTTGTCAACAAGGGAGAGAGCGTCCGCGCACTGTGCCAAGGCCCCTGAGCCATAGGCCATCTTAAAGTGTGGACATCCTTCTCATAGTCTCCATCAAGAACTAAAGGAGTAGCCATTCTAGCAGAGGAAGAACCATGAGCACTGCTCCTCCACGTGTAACTCACAAAAGCTTTGACTAACTCCCCAACGACAAGATTGGAAGGGCCAGGAACTTCCACAACAACTTTATCCACCACCCGAGCTGCGGTAGAAGATCTCGTGCTTCCACTTCGGTTACAAGTGGCAGCCACTACCATCATATTTTCGGCCCCCTCAGCATTTCATTAACCACACGTGAATCTTTTTCAACCGCATCTGGCCCTACCCCAGCAGCAGTCATCTCAACATTCTCATCTGCAACAACCATCTCCTCAGGAAATGTTGCCCTCAAGGCCTCTAAGTGCCTTGCCATTCCAGCACTTACTTTCTCTTCTCTTCCTATGTTGTCTTGTGAAGAACCTGTAGCCCCACAAGCTGGAGTTGACATTATAGTATTAACCCCGGCCATAATATGAACCGGCTCACCCTGAGAGCCAGAGAGAGCATGGACTTACCCATCAAGGTAGATATGGGGACATGGTCATACTTGTCTATCAAAGAGAAGAGAGGGACTTGGTCATTATCATCAGTCTCATCAACAACACCAGTCGGCACTAGCGAAATAAAACAAGTATCATCATCTTGTCCTCTAGCTGTGAGAGATGGAGGAGTCGCCATATCATCCTCCCATGAATCCATCACCTTCCTCTATGATGAAACAACCTTGTCTTCCTCTATTAGAAGAGAAAACTTAGCAGAGCAGGAGGCAGCAGGGACAGGAGGTGATGTCTTCTTCTTACTTTTCTCAGCAACAAGCCTCTCTAGACTCGGCGGCATGTCAGATAGGATGATGACATCTAGAGATCCCTCCCGATAACCCGAAGCTTCTTCCAACTTCCTCGATTTCAAGGGGCGTATCATTCCTGTAGGAGCAGCAACAACGGCTGCTCTCTTTTTCTCTCACAAGGGTGAGGAAGAGGCCTCGTTAGGAACAGTTTCCTCACCAGCCTGGGGAGTCTTCCGATGCACTTTGAATCCAGTCGGCTTTGGAGGAGGTGGCACATCCACAAAAGGGACGATCTTTAAATCGTTCAAATGCTTCGCCCTCTCGGCCGCAAGATTGGCGTTGTATTCTAAGCAGCCCTTCTCCTTCCAAGAATCCAAGAATATGTGCTCTAATAACAATGAAAAGGCAACCAATGTTAAGAATAAACCGAAAAATGATGCATCTAGAAAAATGAAGGAAACAGAAATGTCAAAGATAACACATACCAGGTACGTAGTGCAATCCAGCAGGACAGTGGTTTTCCAGATTCAGGTCCCTGCAATATTGACACTACTCATAAAAGACCGGATGGAGGAAATGAATGTGGATCTTCCACAACATATTTTGATAGTTCAGAATCAAGAAAAGGAGAGGCTTAAAGTGAGCCCGAAGCTTTCGGTGAGCCCCTGAGTAATATTGGTGCATCTTGAGCCACTTGTGAGATTTCAAATTTAACTCCTTGACCCAATGGGTGTCGTCCACCAAAGTCTGAACCCTGGGGACACCCCAGCTTAAGCGTGAAGTCAGGAAGACCTTAGTCCCAGAGGATGTGCAAGTTATAATGAGAGGGTCCTCAAACAACCGAGTCTGACCTTGCACTGCCTTCAAACCAGCATGACCAAAAACCCTTCTATTCACTTTCCAGAAAAGAAAAAAAGCTTTTAGAGTCGGCTCCCTTCCCAAAAGACGGCAAAGAGCAGCAAAGCAAACCATCTTCTTCAAATCTTCTGGAGCCAGGTTTTGTAGGTCTGTCTCCATATAGCTGACTACTTTCTCGATGAAATGATCGATAGAAAGAGAGAAACCGTTCTCAAAGAGGTGACAATGGACAACCATCTCCTCATCATATAGATGGTCGATGTATGTCTTTGTGTTTACAGGAGCACGCCCCCGAAAGTCCTCTGTATTAACCCCCAAATCAGCAAAGAGGGTGTCCACCATGTCCTGGGTGACTTTCGCCAACCCAGCTCATTCCTAATGATTGGGAAAGACCTCGCAGTAGCATCAAGCTTAATCTCTAGGTGGATATAACGCCCGTCCTCCATACGAATCAAATCTTTTTTGGTGATCAGAGGAGTAATTCGTTCTTCTTGAACCGACACGTCAACAGGACACACGCCTTCAAGGAGCTCGAAATCAGCAGGAGGACCTTCTCGAGGTAAGGCCTTGGTGTTATCAATAGTTTGAGAAGCCTTTGCAGCAACTCCCTTGCCTCTTTCTCCTACAGTAGGCGCTCTGCGGACCAAAAAGGGAGCTTGCAGCCGGCTTTCTGCTTTAACTTTCGAAAGCTTGGGGCAGAGAATGGTAGGAGCAAGAGAAGGACAAGGATCAAAAGAAGCTTGAGGAGCCGCATAGCTCCAATAGCAGTGGCAGGAGCACAACGGCTCGAGGAGTGAGAGCCAGAGGTCGGGATCTTGGGAGAGTTAGAAGTCTTCTCCACCTCAAATAAAGTAGCCTACAAAACAGAGGGCAGATTCATAAGAATAAAGCATACAAGTTCCTATAAAGCAAAGCAACTACAAAGATACCTAACAGACAAGGAATGAAAAGAAAATCCATGTTCATAATTGTTTCAGAGAACAAATCTTGGGAACAAAGTCTCAAAAGACCCATTCCCAAAGTAAAGTTATATTGAGGGGACATGGATCCAAAAACAACGAAAAGAAGACTTAGCCCAGGGGACATTTTTTCATAGAAGAGCCCCACTGATTCAAATTCAAAGTAATGCAAAGAAGACTTCCCCAAAGCCCTTGAGACTCAAGGAAATTTCAGATTTACTTCCTTAGGAAACAAGAACCAGGGGACAGAACTTCATCAAAAACAACAAAGAACATATTATCAGAACCCAGCAAACCATCAAAGGCGGGAAATACAGTACATCGCAATTGAAAGAACATACATGAATCAAAAGGAAATGGGAAGGGCAGACATGCATCAAGAGGAAATTGGAAGAACAAGACATGCATCAAAAAGGAAAATGTGCAGTTACATTAACAAAATGAGTACATCTATCACATGACATACATCAGTAGCATTTACAAAAACATCGGATGCCCAAGACATACGTCGTTCAATATACAAATAAACACATGGACCAGAACAGGACTTTATGGATGGGGACATTGCCCCAACGAACCAAAAACTTGATTCTCCAAAATCCAGATCTACTATACAACGGCAGAGTAAAGTTCTCTCGAACAAAATAGCTTGGATAGAAATGATTTTCTCCTTCATACTCACAAAGAAGAATGAAGCGGGGAAAGTGGTACAGGGAAATATCAACTCTGACAGAAGCCTGTAAAATCAAAATCCCAGAGGAATAAAAAAGGTTAGCAAAACTTGAAAATCAGAAAACATGAAGACCAAGCCCAAAGTTTTTAGGGTTTCAAAACCCTAAATCACTCAAGAGACAAAATCTTCCTCGGTTCGACTAAAGTAGAGGACTAGGCCCTTGATGATGGCCATCACACCGTTGGAGATCTCAACTACCAATAGAATGAAGCCTAACACAAAAGAGGCCAGACCTCGTCCCAAACCCATCTCCCGCCAAAAAGGTACAATCTTTATGACGAAGGAAATCCCTACTCTGATGAACTTACAGCAATGACGCTGTAAGACGACGAAGCTCAAAGGAAAGAGAAAGGAAAGGAGAGGAAAAAGAAGGAAAAGAACAGAAGACCCAAACGACAAGAGAAAGAAGAAACAAAGGAAAAATACTTACCAAACAAGGAAAGAAAACCTCTAAGACGAGCAAGAGCCAGCAGCAACGATCAGCGAAGAAGAAAGAATGCTTTATGAAAAACTCTCTTAGAAAATTACAGAAACAACAATGGTGAAAGAAAAAGAAGAAAAAGAAAATGAAGGCAAGCTTTTATAAGGGGAAAAGTTGCAGCAGTTAGAGTGTAGGGAAGTAGAAATCATACCACTATGTCCTTTACTACTCTGCACGGACTCGACAACTTCTTCTTCTCCAATCACAATAGCCAACGCATGCTTTTGATGGCGTCATCAAATACAAATTTTGAAGAAATCATAAGGAAATCAACAGTCACGAAATCATCATGAAAAAGCATAACGCGTAATGATTGGAATGCGTCTCACAACCAATGAAGCATACCGCATGGGATGAATCCGAAAAGATGCTCACATGAGAGGCACATGGTGACAACTAGTCCTCAATAAGACAAAAGAAGCTCCCCGGAAGAAAATTTTGGGGACATCCTTCAGGGACTTGGCTAGTCCTCCAATTACCTGCACATACCTTTCTGGCAAAGAAGAATCAATTCCTCAAAGCATCCCCATTAAGAAAGCTCAGTCTACTCCAAGCAATGCTGATAAATCACCACTACTCGGAGTAGGGGGACAACTGATTCTATATGAAATTTCACAAGACACGTAAGCCAATAAGAGGCTGACATATTGCATCCAGATACTACACTATCAGATCCCGCCAGAGGAACAGACCAACCAGAGGTGAGCCAGGAAGGAAGATAAACGCAGAAAGTAACCACCCCAAAGTACAGTTAACGATCAAGTCCCATATAAGGTCTCACTCCTTCAGAAAACTAATCGGTCACGTCCCATATAGGGTCTTACTCTCTAGGAACCGATTCCAAAATGGTGTCATACTCCTCGGGAAGACGTCTAACAAATGAGGTCCTACTCTTCGAGGCTCGTCCCCATTTACTCATTAAAGAGATCATGTGAGGATCACGTAGGTTGAGTCCCCGCGAGCGCAAAGATTAAAGACACTCATTGTTTAGGCGAGAAGGAAATTCAAATCTCTTTCTCTCCCGATGATGAGTCGATCGGGGACTGACACGTGCATAAATTGAGATATATTTTAGTGTCTTTATCACCATATTCACTTTATATTTATCCCGATTTTACTTGTTCTAATTTATATTTTCTATTTTTA
>JAYMTA010003289.1:0-14571 GCA_036897625.1 Pelargonium cotyledonis | reverse complement strand
ATTTGATGAAGTGTCATCATCTCATTGTCTTGGTTAAGTTGCAACTAATATAAAGTTATGTTAATCAACTGATACAGATTTTATTATATATACATGCATTGGGTTGAGAAGTTGGTTTGTTAAAATAATCTTTTATAGTACTATTTAAAATATAATTCTAACAAAGTATATAATTCTCAAAATACATTATTTTGTTAGATATAAAATTTGGAAGAAATACCTAACTTGTTTAGACACGTGGTCAGCATTAACAAATATATCCACTATATTGTAAAAATAAGAAACGCAATTCATCTCATATTTTAAATAAATAAAACTGATGGAAATACGATACATCAGTACAATTATTAAATGTATTTTATTTGTGTTACCTCATACATTATTAACACGACGAAGATGACACATTAGTACAAATGTTCAGTTCTATAACAACTTTTTTCTTTTTCGGTTTCATGGAAGACAATTAATCAATTATATTATTATTTGTGTTATATGATAGTTTATTTTTGAGAATCAATCAAATTTGTGTGGTGTAACAAACTAGCTTACAAATTTACAAAACATATTATTAAAATTACAAGACACAATTAAACTCTTTATAGATAAACTTTTTTTTTTTTGCTTCAAATGGGTCACTATTTCAATGCATGTAGTTTAAGAATTTAGAGAAATAAATACATATTGTTGATTTTTTTTATCAACAACGGAATATCATACACAAAATAACAATGTGTCTCACCTCCAAAGAGAGAGTCACTCTAACCCCACCTCATACCGTTGACAATAAGACTCGAACTTGAAACCTCAGAAGAAATTCAAAGTGGTTTTAACCACTTGCCCAACATATCTCGGTCTCAATACTTTTTTTTTTTTACTGTATATGACTGCTAAATTATTATTTAATAAATTTAATTCAAAGATGACCCACAACTAAAAATTTAACATTTGAACAACTCTAAATAAACTTTTTCAGATCATATTCAGATCGAATTTTGCAAACCCAAACTTGTTAATCTCAATCCAAACATGAAATTGTCATCCATAGAATTGAAAATTTGAGAGCATGTAGCTCACATGGTATTTGCATTCCCAAAAAATCAAGATCCAATTTATAAAATTTGTTGATAATTTATTTTATTTTATAATAAAATATGATGTGACCAACTTAGATGTGTGTGTCACTAGCTATCACAGGTTGTAGGAGCTTTGGGAACAGAAAAGCACCATTTTAGGGCCACCCAGCCCATGACATGACCTTACCTTATGTAGTAGTATCCTTTTTTAATAATCTAAATAGTTAGGGTTCATAATTTGGATATAGGATAATAAAAATTGGGTGAGTTACAAAGCTAGAGTAGATTCATTTATTTTCTTTTTCTTATCCATGGAGATTTCCGTATTGAGTTGAAAATGAATATCGGGAACTATTTTATGTGGCCCGAACGTACAAAAATGTACATGTATATTTGGGTTCAGATAGGCCTAAACGTAATTTAAAGCATTCATTTTAAAACTTTACATTAATATGTAGCAAATTTAAGTCACGTAAAATGGACCTGACCGGTTACCGGGTCGGATTTGGGTGACACCCACAAATTTTGTTAGCAAACACAAAATTGAGCTAGCCGGAAACTGTCACCATTGAATACTCAAAGACATTGTTTTTATTAGGTCCATGCATGCACCTTGGTTATCAAATTGCAACAGAACTAGTACTGTTATGGTGATATTAGTTCAGAGTTAATGATATTTGTAACATAAAACTTTATGGCACATACCTAAAATTTTGTTGGTCATAAAAGTGGATCATCATTATTCTCAACTAGATGTTGACAGAAACCAAACTTTGCATCCATGAGGATGGTACTTTTTCAACCTCGGTGGGTTTGTTTTGATGTTGGGAATCGAACACATGACAATTCGAGTTTTGAGTTGAGTTATTCTACGATCGAGTCGAAAATGTCTGAAAAGACTTCATGTGTCAGGTTTTACAAACGAACCCTGCCCGGAAATGGGTCAGAAAATGACTTGAACAATTGAACTCACTAATTTTTAGTATCGTGTTAACTGGTAAGACATTGAGATTGAACACGACACATTCAATTAAACGAGCTAAGTTGAAACACGACACGATTAACACCACAATATCAACACGGTTAGTATGACACAACCCAAAAACGATTCAATATCTAAAGTTGCACTTATTTAGCATTAGACGTATATTAACTAATACTTGCCTATGATCAGCATCACATGCATATCTGAGCATATAATTGTATGCATGCTTGCTTGGTGGGTAAGGATTGATCAACACACAAATATAATACCAATATGAAAGATTTTTAAGAGAAGCAAGAAATGGCGGCAAAAAACAAGTTGCCAAATTGGTATAGGAATGTGGACAAAACTTTCTGGTTTTTACCAGGTAAAAACTTTAATTTGGCAACTTAATTTTCTCTTTTGATTCAATTTAGTGCCTCAAACTTTTAAACAAAATGATATTTGCAGCTAGTTTCTAATTTCTATCAGTTTGTTAAATGGTCTGACTTGAAATTTATAAAAATATTAAAAAATATTTTTATTCGATTATTTTATCAACGTGGCAAGTCATGTAGCTGTCACATGAGTTATTTAATATATCTGAATAGTCATGTTAGTAAAATAATTATTTTACATAAACAGAAACTATCGACAATATCATTTTAGCTTCATATTTGTAAGTTCATGGACTAATTTATGATATAAAAATTTGAGAAACCAAATTAGGTCCATACGAAAGAGCTTGGGGACCAAATTGAAAGTTTTACCTTTCTATTAATACCCCTTTGTTGCATAATTTGACTTAACCTCATTGGAAACTTGTGACGCGCATAAAATGTAGAGCTAACAATTTAAATACTTGGTCGTTTTCTCAAGAGAATTTGGTTACTCAAAAGACGGGAGTCCGAATTAGTTGTGCACAAGAAAAACATATGGGTGAGCGTGAGTCTACTCCACCCGAAAATTAACCGGGTCTATTTTATGATAATCCCCATACACATGGTGGGTTGGTTTCCAATGAGAAGCAAAGATAATGTACTTTAAGTTCATAGGCCAAAATTCACAGGAGATAGAGCTTCTTTTCTGAGCTCTGACAACCAAGTATGGCAATAGATCAAGATTGGTCCAATGTTGTTAAGACACAGAGCTATACTTGATTTTAATACTAGAAACATATACTAAATTCTCCAAAATGTTAGGCTAAGATAAAGGTTCTTTCATGATGGGTTTTTAACCCCATTTGCATGTAAAACTGGCAACATCATCGGGTATCAGGTTGTTGAACCCTAACCCGACCCTAAAGGTCGGACTTCGAGTTATAAGCATAAAATGCACTGATTTGTGCACGTTTACCCAACCCTGAAGTTGGTTAGGATAGAGTGTCGAGTGACCACGCATTCAAATTCAAAATGTTAGCTCTTCTGACAAGGGCAAATTTAACTGATCTTTCCTTCTCATTATGTGTATTGCACATGATCTATAATACCGTCAATTTCACATTGTCGGAATGAGAAAACTCTAAATACTAAGAATTAGTTGTTGCAAACAAAAGTATAGGGAGCTATATGCAAATAGAGACAAGTATAGGGTATTCATTGCAATATGAGAGAAAAAGAGAGTACAAAATGAAGAAATATGAGCTTATATATTGATATAGCAATGGTCAAGAATCATGATGGAAATGAATTTTCACACCAGCAAGTTGGCATTGGTGCCTTCTACAAAGTAGCATCCTATAGACTACAAAGGCCTCAGAAAAAAAAACTATCTCATCAAGCGCAAGAACACAAAGGTGTTCCAGAGGCTGTGCAAGAGCATGGATGGCAATAAATTCCTCGACCGCGCAAAAATAATACCCATCACAATGCCAAGAAAAATAAGTGGTAGCATCCTATATACATTGAAATGTGCAAGAGCAAAGACAACAGAACTCACCAGTATCGCAGACCATACGGGCATGTACTTGGTCAGCGAAGGCAGAAGAAACCCGCGAAAGACTATCTCCTCCCACACAGGGGCGCAAACCGAAACTACAATCGCATACAATGCCATCGCCACCGGGTCTCGTGCCAGGATAGATTGCTCGACGCTGGAGGGGGTGACGGGTGTAGATGGCATCACGGGTAGGAGGTTCAGTTGTGATAGGCGGTTGACCAGAGGGAACATGAGGCATCCGAGAGCTACATCAATCAGCCAGTTTCCCCTGAGGCTGAACTTGAACCAATCGGTTGGAAGGGGGCGGAAGCGGGATAGACATTGGTGAAGGACTGCGCATCCAACAAGGCCTTCGGTCACGTCAGTCACTAGGCTGTATAGGGCTTGTCCTCTGAATGTCAACGATTCTTTGTTGATACCGGCCACGTGGGCTGCAAATGGAATCACCCAAGACCCAACGAACCAGAACGAGGCGACCCAAAGAAGCATTACCTGCATCACCATAAGAAGTTTACACTTAAACGTTAGAAGTTGCGTGAAAGTTTTGCATGGGGCTCAAAGCGTTCAACTAGTTGTCTTAATAAGTGAACAATGGCCATGAAAGCTGCTTAAGAAAACCACTGAAGGGGAAAACAATTACCTGCATTATGGTTTCTGTTGTCCACGGCACAGTCCACCGGCTCCCAATTGCTTTCAACACTGCATCTGAAGCCTGCAACAATGTTATGCAGGACTTGTAAATCTAAATGGATGTGGAAATTGCGATTGCGATTGCCAAACAATATTATGCATTTCTCATTCCAACTAGTACCAAGTCAACAAGAAGTAAAACAAGCAAATCTGCAAAAAACCTAGTACTAATTGCTAATAATATTCTTTCGAAATCTATATATAATCTCGTAACAAATAAACAAACAGATATAGTGTACAAGAACTATTAGAAATCAAGACATGCTAAAACTAATTGATGGCCGGCTAGTTGACATATTGCACAAATTAGAAGGTGGTCTTAAACCTGAATGATGATGTGGTTTACATGTTATAGCATACCATTAAGTGCAATTATCTATGTCAGGCAAAAGAAGTGTCATCTACATAGCTTAATAGGGAACTCCACAAAGTTCTATTCAGTTAAAAATCCAAAATATTCTCTTGCTTTCTGAGAAAATATCTAGATAAAACGAGCGAGCATTCATTTATTATCTCCAACATGCTAAAATTGAGTACATAACCTAGTCAAGAAACCTAAAATATAATCATACAACAACTCCATCAACTTCTTTAATACATACATCACAATCTAGAGAGGACAATGATAAAACTCAGATGCCCATCATTTTGAACCAAATGAAGAAAGGAATTACCTCAAGAAGAATTGTTGTCCATTCTTTTCTAACAGTTCTTGAATTGTCAGCTTCAGGCTCCACAATTTCTTCGGGCAGTAAATTATCATTCAATTCAGATTGGGGACGTTCAGAAGAGAACTCATCGCGCCTAAAACATGTAATTTTCCATTTCTGCAATACAAGAAAAGTAAAAAATTGAAGTCAACATTATAGTTAAGAGACATACAACTAGAACAACGAGCAACTTGGCAGATACCGAAATGCACAATTAAGCTATATTTCAATCCATACTCATCTCATTTGCATCTAAGTAAGCTTCAAGATTCTAACTTTCATACATTTGCCAACATTTTCTCAGCAAGCAAACGGAACCCAACTCAATTTCTAGGCAGCCAAACTTAAAGAAACAAATTGCAAATAAAAATATTAACAAAAGCTATCGCAAATCAAAACTCGGCAGATACAGAAATGTGAAATTAAGCCATCTAAGGAAGCCTCAAGATTCACTTTCCAACCCTTTTCCTGCATTTCCTCGGCAACCAAACCAACCCAATTAGATTTCTAGACGACCGAACTTAAAGAAACAAACTGCAAATGAAACAGGCAACAAAAACAAGCAACAGCATACCAAAACTTGGAAGAATGCACCATTAAGCTAAATTTCAATCCACACCCATCTCATTTCTATCTTAAGAAAAACTTCAAGATTCCCACTTTCCAACATTTTCCTACACTTTCTCAGCAACCAAACGAAACCCAACTCGAATTCCAAACAACAAAGCTTAAAGAACCAATAACAGTAACAAAAGCTTACGTTCTTCGAAGACTTGGGATTGGGCTCGGAGATCCTGAAGGTGCGAGTGAACGGTGAAGAAGTTGCAGGACGGCGCGAGACCCGAAGTCCTGAAAATCCGGCGGCGAGAACGGGGCGATGAGAGAGGAACTGAGAGCAAGAACTCATCAACATGGGTTGAGAATTGGGGCGGGACAGCAGAGACTGGACTGGAAAATTGTTAATTAGAAGTGGCATCGGAGAATCGATACACGCAAGTAGTGTGGGTTCTGATTCTTCGTCGCATGATTTTGATTTGGAATTGGAATTGGGGAGCAATCAAGAGCCTAAATTTCTGGGAAATTTTCGAGTTTCTTAGAGGCGGAGATTTGGGGACGACCGTTGACACGAAAGGCTACTCTTATTCTGTATCAGAGAGCGGTAAGCTTAAAGCACTGGACTTGAAAGTTAAAAACAAAGAGTGAGCGAAAAATGAGAATTGTAAATGTTTGTGGCCCAGATTGTAATTACTATATTTTTCTGGGCCACAGATTTCAATTGCAAGTGCATCGGCTTACATTTACTTATTTAATATGTGTACCGAGTAGCCAATAAATCAGTTAGGTTTTCGATTTTTGTGAGATTTGTCTGGTTTGATTAATTTTATTTTTCAACCCCCAATTTTACCTCATCTTTGTTATTGTTCGATTTAAATTAATTACTAATATTTGCATTATAAAAAATATATGCATGCCCATATTTAGAATCAGGAAAAGTAAATATTTCCTCAAATTGGATTAAAATATTATAGTATTATTTTAGTTCATAAGTACATTTTCAATATTGTTCTAGTCATGCTTAATTTCTTTATTTTGTTTTAAAGTTTCATCATGAAGTAATTACCTTAAAATATACACATCTTAAATCAAATTTTGCAAAAAAAAATTCTGCATCAACTTTAATTTTAAGTAAGTTAGACTCTTAATTCCATAGTATAAATATATATATATAGTTCTTTTGAATCAAACTAATCAATACAATATCATGAAAATTATGAATTGTTTCAAGTCTACTGTCAACGAAAACATAAGAGTTATTGTGCATGGAAGAGAACTCAAGCCTGCAGTGAACATTTCAAGTTCAGCCACTGTTTTAACTCTAAAACGCAAGATCGAGTCCGTAATAGACATTCCAGCACACAAAATGAGTCTATATGCAGAAAATATAAGTATGAGCGATTCTCAAACCATTGCTAGTTACAATCTGAACTCAAACAACGAAAATAGCATCAACCTCTTACTCCAAGTCGAGCAAGAAGTGACAACGAAGAATATTACTACAAGAGTTCGAGTCAGAATACCAAACGATGAAACAACCGCAAGGTTCATTAGAGGAAATACTAAAAAGATGATTTTCAAGGTTTCGCAATTCGACTTCGTGGCGAGACTCAAGACAACGGTTATACAAAATTTGGCGCCAAACAGAGATAGTCGAAGACAATGGAAAGTTACAGACATAATATTGACGCGTTCTGGATGCAAAATGGAAGATTATTACACACTGTATGATTACTATCTTTACCCAGGAGAGAAAATATATTTAACAACTACTACTGGTAGTACTATTGTATTTCTTGATGCGTATCATAACCAAATTTTTGATAACTGAAATTTAATCAAGTCAACGAATACATGTCACTTTATAAATTTAACACTTTATATAATACTCTATTGTCTATTTTGAGTATGAATTATGGAATGCATCACCCAGATTTGTTTGTTTTGTGTTTTAGTTAAATCTCATTTGCTAATATTCATGTTGATTACCTTATTGGGCTGTTGTTTGGGAAGACGAGTCTTTTCAATCTTTGAATAAGCTAAAGCATGAGATAGTCGATTTTGTGTCAAACAACGTTAAAATGCATCAATAAACTGGTTATGCAATCCATCAACATATAACAGATGAAGAAAACTCCTTGATTTTTCACAAACCTTCCTTATTGAAATAAACTTTTTATAGAATTAAATTAATGTTTCAAAAAAATAATTAATATTTTAAAAGTAAAATACAACACAGCAAGGCAACAAAGTTAAAAGTGGAAATGTCATTTTACCAGATCCAGAGCCTCATATATTCATATTCATGGAATATTCACGTTAAATCGCCATAATAGTACGTAGAAACACCCAGCGCCAGTTGCAACGTGCCATCTTTTGGCAACCCAGACCCAAGTTTTTCCAGGTTGACCTGTGGGTTATACAGGTTTGGACCGTTTTGCCAGTACTACCCAAAGCTATTCGAAAGTTTCAAGAATATCCTCGTCGAAAAGGCTTGTCTACAAGAATGCAATGTAGACAAAATATGTACACTTCTTATATTACATAATCTGGTCAATGTTTTTGGTTTTTCTTTTTTTTTATCAGCGAAGGGACATCATATTCGAAGTAACAATGTTTCTCACTTCTTAAAGAAAGCCTCACCCTAAACCTCACTCCACAAATCCCACTCCATACTATCGACAAGAAGACTCAAATTCGTGACTTGACCCAAAATGTACATTTGTTATCAATTTGGACTCGAGCTTGGACGCTCAAAATTTGATCCATTTTTGGAGATTCAGATATCATCAAATAATCTGTTAAGTGCAAATATTGCAATACTGTACTCTCAAAAACCATAAATTGTAAAATTGAAATATGACAATGAACAAGGATTATCACACTTGATAGATTAAAAAAAAATCAACACATTTAAGTAAAATACAAAGAGAACAAATAATAATAATGATAATAATACATATAAAAGAGCTCGAGGAAAAAGAGGAGCACGATGAAAGTACATTCTCCACAAAATTTAAGGTCAGGCAAAGGGCAAATTCCTTCAAATGTCATTAACTTAAACCAACTTACTGATTTAAGCTTACTTGCGGCGGCGATTTTGGACCATATCCGGATTGCCTTTTTTCATCATGGCTACGAACTCATCGTAGTTGATTCTTCCGTCCTGCAAATGGATTTCAGATATTGCAAAGAGATCAAAAACATGACACACAAACTTGTTCGTGGATCTTGTTTAGCTCAAAGTACAAATTCAGATAACTTTACACGTAACCTTGAGTAAGCAATGTGGATCTTGAGTAAGCAATTCAAAGTACAAACTAGGCTTGGCAATTTGTGTCATAGCACGACACGTAATTAGCGTGTTTGGGCTCACACATTTAGTAATCGAGTCGTGTGTGTTGTGCGACACTTAAGGGTATAATTGTAAATCAATTCTACAAACATGCCAAACGTGTTGGTTCGTCATGTCAAACGTGTTGGATAGAGTCGTGCCAAACAAGTTGGTTCTATCGTGCCAATCGTCTCGTGTCATGTTACCACGGCCCATTTAGTTACCGTGTTAAACATGGTGTGTTCATGTTTTGTGTTCATATACATGCCGTGTTCGTATTCAACCGTTCAACACATATATAAAACTTGTCGTGTTCGTGTTGAGTCGTCCATCACATATACATTCAACTTTTAGTACGCACAAATTGCCAGCTCTAATAAGTACTACAGCACAAATTGCCAGCTCTAATAAGTACTACAGCAGCAATGATATGGTATATATGTTGAGTTGACTAGACTAAGGTTTATAGACTTGACAATTGGTTTACTACGAATCAGCTTCTTTGAGCTATAATAACATTCTGTAGAGCATCTAGGTGTTGTGCAAGTATCAAATCTTCTATGCTTTGGCAGTAGTATGTGAATATTTGGCACAACCACCATTATTATGTTCGGTATCACATGTAAGAGACAAGTATCACTAAATGTAGACCATATTCATGAGGGACGGATCTACTCTAGGGGGTGTGGGGACGACTGACCCCGCTGATAGTTTTTTGTTGAAAATATACCCTGTACTATTATTTTATTTTTTCATTTTTATCTTCACTGAATGTTATATTTGCTAATTATTTGATATCATGAATTGGATAAAGCTTGTATTTGTGTGGTAATGGACTTGAAGTTTGCCCCCCACAAGACTACAGTTCTGGATCCATCTCTGGCATATTCATTTTACATGATATGGTCATGTTTTCCAAAAATGGCATTAAGTATTCTCTTTACTCTTATTACTATGTTTGAAGGGTAAATGATGAGACACGGCAATCACATGTGCGTTCGTGTCTGCGTGCGTGTACGCGCGCTGAGAGAGAGAGAGAGACTCACATTGTCTGTGTCGACTTCTGCAATGATCTCTTTTATAGTTTTTTCGTCGCCCATATTATACTTTTTAAGGGCATGCTCCAATTCTTCCATTGTAATGTACCTAAAATGAAACGCAAAAATAGAGGAAATAGCCGAAAATCAGTATTACGGCAGTTCAACAGAAACAGGAAAGAGAAGTACAATGTTTGTTAATATGAAATGAGATAAAAGACATGGTTACCACTTACCCGCTACTGTCCTTGTCAAAATATTCAAAGGCTTTGTACAAGTGGTCCTCTCTTTCCAATCTATTCATGTGCATAGTAGCTGTTATAAACTCGATGTAATCAATTGTTCCGTTTCCATCCACGTCAGCCTGAGAAAAAAAAAACTTGTCATATTTGATTTGACTAGATAGTCTAGGCAAAGGGATCAGATTGCTACTCATATACCTAATAAGAGCAATATTTGTTTTACAGATAACAACAAAATTTTCAGATAATTTTATGTTAGTTGAGGCCATGACAAAATGTAAAATAACCTAGGCTTTAAAAGATTGACAATAAAAATATCCCGGTTGAGCTGGATGATATTTTGCTGTGAGGAGAATATGTTCTAATTTATACAAACTATATTATTTATACAAACTGACATCAAGTACAAGAGTTGAAAAGTTGGGCGGCTACTGCATTAAATATTAATATCCTTGTCCGAAAAGTCAAGAATGGTGAATTTCTAGTTTGTAATGACTCCATTTCAATGGTCTTCAACAAACTCAATGGTTTGTAGACTTGAATACTAAGAGAGCAGAGGATGAGCTGTAAGCGGATGAAAATCTTGTCTCAATCCCATCAAAATATCAGGAGTGAACTTGTAGTAACAGAAGTATAAATTATTTGAAACTTAAACGGTTGTAAAGCACGGGTAGAATAGAAATTAAAAATAAAATATATTACCGCTTCCATCAGCTGCCTCACTTCTGATTCAGAAATCCTCGTACCCAATTTGGGAAGGCCAGCTTTCAGCTCTTCATATGTGATTGTTCCACTGTTATCTGTGTCCATGGATTTGAACATTTCCTTCAAGCCCATAATTTCTTCTTCAGAAAGATTCTCCGCAATTACCTGAAAGTAAAGAAAGAACTTGTAACATAATTAACTACAAGACAGGTTCATAGCAATGATAAAAAATAAATAAATAAATAAATAAATTACCCTATTATTGTGTGGGTTCGATTTGTCTAAAAGTGAATGCATAACAAGAAACTCATACCTTTAAAGCAACTTTTTTTAGTTTGTTCATTGCCCTGAACTGTTTCATTCTGCTCAAAACAGCAATATCAAGAGGCTTATCAGGTGCATCTCCATCTTCTCTAACCCATGGATGATCTGCATAGCATTGTAAGTAGTTGAGCTTCATTACTAATTAAGGGAATTGCAATACTATATGATACTGGCATGTCTATGAGTAAAAGACAGACTGAGAATAACGGGAAGGAAATTATTTCAACAAAGTGAAGTACTAATGCATCACTGTAGTTCTAGAAAAATTGGGAATGAGCAGACCCATGCTTGCTGGGTCAAAACCCACATAAAGGAAAAATACAAAATAAAGGTTGCGTTTGTATTAAACTTTTCTTTTTGAAATGGGAATGGGAATGTGATTCCCCTTTTAATGCCATTCCCATGACAAAAAAATCTTAGGTAGCGTTTGGACTAGAATTTTTGTTCAAGAATGGGAATCAAGAATCAGAATGGGAATGAGATTCTCATTGTTCATGTTTGGATGAGGACTTTTTGGTCATGAAAATGACTCGGGATTGACAATCTCATTCCCATTACCATCCTTGATTCCTATTCACATTCCAAATTTTTTAATCCAAACATGGCGAATTGGAATTTCATTTCACTATTCCCATCCCTAAACAAAATTCTAATTCAAACTCCTAAAATCTTTGGTCTTTCAAGTAGATGTGTTTAAATTTTGAATGCCAATGATAATTCAACTCAAAATGATAGAATTATGATGTCAAATCGTTTTCCTTTAAGAGAAACAATATATAGGTCTTCAAGGTCAACATAATAACTAGATTCATACCATTTTTCATTTCAAGTCCGCATGGTAAATCATGTCTTAACAGAATTAATTAGAACTTACTTAGGACTTCAACAGCTGAAATTCGTTCTTTGGGACCAGCCCGCAGCATCTTCTTCACGAGATCTTTGGCACTGCTTGATATGGAAGGCCAAGGATCCTCCGAGAAATCAAGATGACCATGAAGAACAGCATCAAAGATACCTTGCTCATTCTCTGCACATATAAGACAAGTAGGGAAAATGTAACGAATAGAAAAACAAGCAAACACCACTGATAATATTGAAAAAAGATGACATAAATTCTTGGTAGACTCTCTAAATGTTGAACACACACTCAAGTGTCACTGTACCTAGATGCAAAGTGTGAAAGTTGAGAAGTAAGACTGTAAGAGTCATACTTTCTAATTTTAATCAGGGCTGTTAAAATCTCTGATTCCCGATTCCGACTCATAGAACTTGCATTCCAATTCCTGATTCTATTTTCAAGGTGGGGTCAATAATAACATGGATGAATTCCTGGTTCGGTTTAATCGTCAAAAGGAACAACAATCATACCTCCCCAGAATGGTGGAACCCCGCTAAGTAGAATGTACAGTATCACCCCAGCACTCCAGATATCAGCCTCAGCTCCATAACTTCGACGCAATACCTCAGGAGCCACATAATATGCACTTCCAACAAGGTCTTTAAACATGTCACCTGCACTAAAAATAAACCGTTCAAAACTAAAATCCATCCCGATAAATCCTGAAGGAAAGAGGTAGAAAAGAATGTGGTTTCGAACCCAGGCCCCAAAGGACAAGCTAAATGAAAAATCAAAAGTGAACCAAATCCAATATACATTACTCCCTCTAGCCCAAAATGAGTGTCCTCTTCTCTTTTCTTTCTTTTTTTAAATTCCCAAAATGAGTGACGACTTTCCTTATATAGAACTTTGTTATGCATAATATCTCTAACAGAAAATAGTGATAACCCCTTGAATTTGTTACAACAAGGGCACAAGGGGTAAAAGGGACAAAACCCAACTCTAACGAGCTTACCCTTAATATTTACAAAAATGATTAAGATAACTCACTTTGGGACAAATGGAATATCAAATAAAAGAAAGAGATAATCTTCACAGAATGCCAAGGCTTCCAAACACCCACAACTGCCTCTACATCTCTTGAATTACGGATCAGATACATGTTACCATATGTAAAGATCTCATGAAATGTCATTAAATGACAACACAAGCTACATCTCCACTACCTAATCTAACCCTATAAACAAAATAAATTAGGCCATATTGGCTCATCCTTGCAAACTTGAGGTCACAGTTTTGAATAAAAACAATTGCTCCCGAAAACAAGGTATCTATACATATATAGCACTCTCTAGACTACACACCAGTGATTTCATTCAAGTCATCAAATTTCACTAACTTCTCAAGTCCTAAGAATGCATTATCACAAACACAAGTTTCAAAATAATTTCCATTTTCTCTACACAGTATCAGTCCCAAACTCCATAAATTTAGATCAACAGAGGCTTCACCTGGCTTAAAGAACACTGAGAGGCCGAAATCAGTAGCCTTCAGTGGCGCATTCTCATCAGTACTCAAGAACAGGAAATTCTCAGGCTTCAAGTCCCTATGCATCACCCCCATTGTGTGACAGTTATGCACCACAGTCACCATTTGTCTGCACAAATTCGCCGCAGCTCTCTCCGAATAGTGACCTTTTGCTATGATCCTATCGAACAATTCACCCCCAGCACACAGCTCCATGACCAAATTCACCGAGTGCCGATCCTCATACGCACCTTTCAGCTCCACAATGTTCCTAATAACCACATCCACCAAATCAAACACACAATTCGAATCAAGACAAACAAAAAGCTTCAATTATAACTAAATCGCGATCGAGACCTGTGTCCGGTGAGGTGGTGCATGATCTGGACTTCGCGGCGGACGTCTTCGATGTCGTCGCGGTTGATGAGCTTGCGAGTTGCGATCGATTTGCAGGCGAATTGCTGCTTGGTCTCCTTGTGAGTGACCAAGTAGGTGACGCCGAACTGGCCGCGGCCGAGCTCGCGGCCGAAGACGTAGGTGGCGCGAACGTCCTCCATTTGGCGGCCGAGGACGCGGCCGATTCCGGAGATGGCTGCGGCGGGGGGGCGGGGGGCGGGCGAGGGGTGGTGGGGGG
>JAYMTA010003288.1:0-14571 GCA_036897625.1 Pelargonium cotyledonis | reverse complement strand
AAATTATCTAGCAATTCTTAATTTTTATAAAAAAAAATGAAAATAATCCATTCATTTTGATATGGATGGAATAACTGTTTATTAATCATTTTTTAAGAAAATAAACAAAATTAATTTTGACTCAGTCGACTTAAACTTCGTCTAATGACACATAAAAAAGTAGATATTTGAACACATCATTTTATTCTACTCGGACAACAACAATAACTCATGACTCGTGATCACAACTCAGTTAATAAACACTTTTTTTTTATTTTTTATTTACACGTATTCACATAGATTTGTGTTTCTTTCTGTGGGTCCCACTCTATCAAAGAAGATAAAATAGTGTGTGCGCAAGAGCACGCAACAAAACCTGTGACCTTTCACTCTCCTTCACTCCACTTCGTATCCGATTCTTTGTCTAGCTCTCTCTCATCGATCTTCCAAAAAAATGAAAACATTTCAATTTCCCGGGAAAATTACCTTCCACTGACACATCATTCTGATTTTCTCGCACTTTCTTTTCCCCGAAAACCTTTAGCTCCCGTCGCTCTAGAAAACCCTAATTCATTCCTCTGTTTCCGTTTCCAATCGCTCTCTGCTTCGGCGCGCAATGGAGATTGCTGTTCGCCGAGCTTGATTCAGTGCCGTTTTAGGGTTTCGAGGATGCTTCCATGGGGCGGGCTCGGTTGCTGTCTCAGCGCAGCTGCGCTTTATCTCCTTGGCAGGAGATGCGTCAGGTTAATCTTCAATCACTATGGACTGAACTGGAGTGAACGAAAATCTGGGAAATTTTGTTTTCAGTAATGTTTTGATTCAATTGTTGTGTTTTGATATTTGGTGCAGAGATGCAGGGGTTCTCATGACTGTCCCGCGTGTTGATCAGCTGAAGGAATTGGGTATGGAGCTCAATTTAAGCACAGAAAAGTTTCTTTCTTGAACTTTTTTGTTTCTGTGAAGTTTGTACATTGAATGAAAAAATGGAACTTTATATTCACATTGTGTATTGACTGATTAAATGTGATTGTCCCGTTGTCTATTTGAACTTTGTGATATCTTCTCTTTACTGTCTGTGCTGGTGATTCTCTTGTACTGGTTGCTTGCATGGAAGTGTATGATGAGGGCTCTGTATGACAAGTGGGAACTTTTCCTTCCGTAAACCGAAGTGACTATTTATGAGATCATTGGGTCTTCATCATTTTGGATTATTATTCCTAAGCACACCGGGTTTATGCTAATGATGCTCATGATACAACGTGTATATGCTCTTAAGTGCACACCTTTGAGGGATTTGGTGAAAAATGAATGTACTGAGTTGTTGTTTGTTGACATTAGATCCTATTAGATATATCCCAACATAACGTGTTTTGTATTCTTTCAACTTTCAGCATTGTTACTCGAAAAAGAATGTAAAGTTTTGCCCTTGGTTGTTGCGGTTTCTGGAAGAGTTGGCTCTGAAAACCCGATCAGTTGCAAGTACAGTAGTCTGCGAGGTGTAATAGTGGAGGAAACGGTGGGTAGACACATCATTTCAGGGAGAGTTAGCAAAATTACACTTATCATTTACATCATTTTATTTAATTTTTAAAACGCTGATATTTTATGTTGATATGTTCTTCAGCAGGAACAACATTTTTTGAAGCACAATGATGTTGGTTCATGGATACAAGATTCTGCGTTAATTCTATCTATGAGCAAGGAAGTTCCCTGGTATTTGGTGAGAAATGACTGAGGTTTTGTCATTTTAATTTTTCATCCCCATTTTTTAGTTGTTGGATTTAGTATATTGTTATTGTAGTAAAAATGAAGTTGTATGGTACATTACATCTTTATTTTAAAAGAAAGGGCTGAGTAGTTACATTGATTGGTGATTTGCCTGGTTCTTAAATATTAGGATGATGGGACTGGTCGTGTGCATGTAATGGGAGCTCGGGGGGGCACAGGATTTGCATTAACAGTTGGAAGTGAAGTTTTTGAGGAGTCTGGGCGATCACTTCTCCGTGGAACCTTAGATTATATCCAAGGCCTTAAGGTTCATTTCATTTTATTATTTCTCCATTTCTTAAGAATAATATAGACATTGACAGGTCAATCTCAGATAATTACAGTTTTGCCATTATAGTTGCTTGGAGTAAAGCGAATTGAACGGGTACTTCCAACGGGTGCATCTTTGACTGTTGTTGGCGAGGTATGTTATCTTTAAGCTAATCAGAATTCTACACTAGTTTATTTTTCTTCAATATTGGCATGTTCAGATTACGTGGTTTTAATATGTTTGTATAATAGTGAGTGTAAAGCTGATTGCTTAAGACAGATTAGTTGGTTTCTTAGTTCATAGATGCATATTGAGCTTTCTTTATTGTGGCAAGTATTAAACATCTTTCTTTTTTAGAATGGTGAAGTAAATGATTAATAGGGAATTATCAGGATGGGGAGAGGGAATTAATTGGACAATTCAGCGTTTTGAGGGAAATTCTTCAAGTGTTTGTTGCATTATACGTCTCATTAAAGTAAACCTGTTGAATATGTTATATGGTCATACATGATTGACTCAAGCATCCAAGGTTTCCTTTGTCATTTATTTGGAGTTTTCTGTAATTGTTTGCCAAATTATTACAGGCTGTCAAAGATGACATTGGAACAATACGGATCCAACGACCCCATAAAGGGCCATTTTATGTATCTCCAAGAACTCTTGACCAACTAATTGCAAACCTTAGGAATTGGGCAAGGTTGTTTATTTTATTATTATATAGAAACATTGGTATAGATGATACATTCATCATCTTTTTCTTATGTGTAGATAACAAGTATGTTCTCTTTTTCAGGTGGTATAAATATGCCTCTGCTGGCTTGACTGTTCTTGGTGTATATTTGATTGCTAAGCATGTGGTCCAATATGTCATGGAAAGAAAACGCTGTTGGGAGTTGCAGAAAAGGTATGGTACTGACTAATGATAGATGTCGTTTTTTGGGGACCAAAGTGACCAAAATGGTGTATTTGATGCTGTAACTCTTGAAAACAAGGCACCTTTTTTGCTGGAAGTTGTTTGTGCTTGCAGTCATATATTCACCATTCTTATTTTCTATTGAGAATAATGGAGCTTTAATACTTTAAGCCTTGTGTACACAGGGTTCTCGATGCTGCTGCTGCAAGATCAGGGGAAGATGGTGAAGGTATATTAATAGGTGTCTTCATTATGTCATTTTGTTTTTGTGGAATTTGCTTGGATTCATTATTGTAAAAAAAAAAAAAAAAAAGAATCCCTTCGTTTTCAGATTCAAATGGAAAACCTAACAGCGAATCAGATGGTACAAAGAGAGGCCGCCAAATGCCAGATCTATGTGTGATATGCCTTGAGCAGGAGTACAATGCTGTATTTGTCCCGTAAGAACACTGACAATTTCTTGCTTCATTTATAAATTATTAAAATGCCACGATACTTTGAAACACCACGATTAGTATATATTTTCATCTCTTAAAAGTTCAGTTCACAAATGTTGCAGCTATATTAGCAAGTGCATGCAATGCAACATACTGTCAGCATATGCATGCAAATTTCTTAATGCCTGAAGAAATTTATACTTTTAATTTCTTTTATGTCAAATTTTATTCCAAAGAAAGTAGCCTCGACTTTTATCTAACAATTATTTTTGGGTGGGTCAATATAGCTGCTGCCTTACACTTAAAGTATCTTTACCATGTGCACTTCATTGACTCTTAACAATCAATTGTTCTCTATTCTGAGTGAAAACACCATAATGTGAAAGCACTAGATGCATGAACAGAGTTTTATATGATTTACAGGTTCATTGTAGTCTGAACGCCTGTTTCAAAGATTGTCACTCGAACTATAAAACTTTTTGACGTTGGCTCAATTTCAATGCTCGCATTCTATCAGTCTGGCATGTATGATTGTTAGGTTGCGTAGAGAACAGCTTTAGAAGTGGCCTTATTACTTAGATATAAGTATCCTTATTTTCAACAAATAGTCCAATATTGTTGCGTATGTCTAATTAGTTGGCGTTTGACTTATTCGGTGTGCTGTTTACCATTTTCAGGTGTGGTCACATGTGTTGTTGTGTAACTTGCTCTTTGCACTTGACCAACTGTCCTCTTTGTCGAAGACGATTTGAGCAGATAGTGAAGACCTACCGTCATTAAAGTTACGCTTCGGGATTCATAGCGAACTGTACCGCCTGAAAACACATCTGATTTTGCGGATCTCGATTTTCTGAGTACATCTGAGATTTCAAAGTTCAAATCCACTTCACTAGATCCGGGCAGTGCGACTTGCCAACTCTGTATATTTCTTACCTGCCCAATATCAAGAAGTGTTGCTTGAAGTCCATGTGTTTTCTAACTTAAAAGGCTCATTATGATTCACTTTTGGTAAATCTCAGTTTGAGATATTCATCTGAAATTGTAAATGAAATGATAGAGACAACAATTTGTAAATTGACACTATTTGCTGCATTTTTATATGGAATCATCGTTTGCATCTGTTCTTGTTTGGCTTCATTTGTGTTAATCTTATCACCTTTCCCATGAAAAAAAAAGAGATCCAGTGATTTAAACCTGTCAATGCCTAACTATTAGCTCTTGGTACATTTGATTTAACTGTGTAGCACCACCCAAGGTAAGCACGACACCTATAGTGAATCTGTTGAACAGTTCAACATGAGCACAATATGTCTATAAACACAAAACGTGATCACAACAAGTTAAACACGACCCGACAATTAATCCAACACGTTCGACCCAACATGTTTGGCATGTTTCTAGACTTAAAATATACAATTATCCTCTTAAGTGAGTGTGTCATGCGTGCGTGATTTGAAGGCCCAACACAAAGACAACTAATTACAAAATGTGTGAGAACAAACATGCTAATTTCGTGTCGTGTGTCGTGTTACAACATGAATTATCAGTTCTACATTGAATCAAGACCTCTATTTCCATATTTATCCAACAACTTCAAAGACTTTGGATCAAGAAAATCTTATCAGAAAATTGAAAATATAGGCAAGAGGGCAAGAAGGTATCTAGTGAGTTAGGCTGCTATGCACTGAGAGCTAAACTAAAGACTCACTAAACCATTAGTTAAGCCATAATTAACTCAAGAATCTCATATTTAAGCCGTAATTAATTACTTAGAACAAACTGTCTTTCGATGTTTATATTATAAACATCAGAGATCGAATATGGTGGCGAAGATTATCTCCGATTAAACAGGATATTTGACGTGCAACTCGTTTTCATTTCTTAATCCAACACGCATTGCCTAATTATACATTTCAATTCCCTCTGGAAGCAAAGTTGCCAAGTTTGTGTGCAACAGCTAATAATTATATAATCTGCAAAACGAGTTATGCTTCTCAGATTCTGGTTTTTCAAGAAATGAAGGGCTAGAAAACTAGGAATATGATCCCAACACATTAAATCAGTAGGACAAAAAATCGTAAAGTTGCTCTCTTTTTGACAAAAGAAAATACGAATCTTTGCCAAAATTGCTCCTCAGTTTCTTCACACTTTACTTGCCTTTCACACAATGATCATATCATCATCACTTGTCTTGTTCATGATCTCATTTTCTTCTCGAAAATCGCCTATATAAAACCCAATTCACCATTCATCAAGAATCATCAATCATCAATCTTGGTTCTTGAAAATCTTTATCAGATCTCTCTGTCATGGAAAAGAACAGCAAGAGGAGATCAAGATCCATGTGTGAGAGACTCTTCAGAGCAATCAAGGTTAGTCCAAGTTTTCGAAAATTTAACCAAACCTCAAATGCTAATCTTGACAAACCAGCTGCTCCAAAACTACACTCCAAGCCAGTAGAGCTGGTGCTTGAAGGCTCACCAACTAGTACACCAGATCAAAATGGCAGGATCAAGAACAAGATTGTTGCACCAGCAAATGCCAAGGCTCATGATATGGCACAGATTGTGCCTGGAAATGACAGAGTTGTAGCAAAATATGGGCCAACAGAGAATGTGAAGAGTAGTGATGATATTAATGAGAGGTTCACTGAGTTCATAAACCGCGCGAAGCTAAAGATCAGAACTGTGTCGAATTCTGGAGCTGAGAGCAATGTTACTGCAAGATCAGATAGTGTCAATGACAAGGCTTTCGATTATATTAATCGCGCGAAAATGAGGATCAGAACAACATCCTCTAATCTTGGAAAATATAATAATGTGTATGAGAAATGAGCTGATGATGAGAGGGTTGGTTGGTGTTTATTCATATATAATGAATCATTGTAAGTTATGTGTAAGGCTGGTTTTTTTGGTTGGTTTGTGTTCTTCATGAAAAGTGTCAGAATTTGGGTTCTTTTATGTGTTTTTTTGGGTATTTGTTGATTACTTCCTTGTAATATCAAACCTTGTTTAGGGTTTGGATTATTTGTTTAAATTTTCTTTTCGAAATCAATCAAATATATTATATTATTGTTTGTTATCGATGTTCTGTGAATTTCATTGATGACTAGAAGAGAATATTCAACTCATTTCTCATCATCTAACCTAAAAATAAGATTTCTCTCTATCGAAATTTCAATAATGCGCAATTTATTTTTTGAAAATAAGCCATTATTATAGTATTTAATGCGTATTTACATAAATAGTTGAAAAAGGGTATCATCATTTGTCAAGATTCTTTTGAAATTTTTGATTTGTTTCTAATATTTTATGTTTCTTAACTTTCACTTGTATTACTTGATTGCATTTCTTTAGGGAAAAATAAGTTACTCTCAAGAGCATTTCTTCTATGTTTGAAAAGTTTATATTAATTAATAAGCTTTGGAAGTTGGGTTTTTTTAAACAGGATTTAAACTCGGTCGGGTCCAATCAATCCACTCAGTTTACATTAAAAATTCTAAATTTGATCCGATGTGAATTTTTTTAATCAAATTTTAATTACTTTTTATTAATCTAAATCTTAAAAATTCCTTCAAAATCTGAATTGTCACGTCTATTGTGAGATTAATCAAGTGGCAAATTGGGTTGTCGGCCATAGTTTTGCCTTGCCGAGCAATGTTATATGTACAAAATTAGTTTTACAAAATGATGTGTCAATTAATAAGATGTGACACATCAAATATAACGTTGGTGACTTGGTCGAATCACAATGCGCCACATGTGCAGTAAGTCTAATAAATCAAGCGCTCCGCGCCAGAAATTCATGGGAGGGTAGTGGTATCATATGTGTCGGGTTGTTATTCGTTAAAATTAATTTTAAACTACAAAAAAATGACAAACGTGTTTGCCACGTAGATTGCCACATTATTTTGTACAAAAAAAAAAAAAAAGTTTGTACAAAATTGGGATGTTTAGCACTTGCCTCTAATGTGTTTCATTAACAAGTGGGCCTTTAGGCCCATTTTGTGAGCCAGATTGTGGGCCATTCAGACACATGTAATGAGTCAGATCAAATAAATGGGCCCATAAAAGTTTGGCCCAAAACAAAAGTTTAAGTTGGCCCATTTGTTGACTATTAAGTGATCTTCATGAAAAATGTGGTGGTTAATTAAATAATTAAGGACCTATTAACAGGTAGCCAAATTGGAATTGAATGATGAACATGTAAAGCAGCCTCTAAACAACACTATCTCCCAACAACCCTCAAATCATTTGTTGTTTGAAATATTATTAATGTTTTTTTTTAATATTAATTTATTTGTTTCAAGTTCTTGCTTCTATGATGTCCTAAAGTACTAAACTTTCTGTCTGCACTCACTGCAGTACAAATTGGACTACTCATCCCCATTTTCTTCTTAATTTATGGTTTTGATTTCGGTATTTGCATTAAGAAAACTCGAAACAATAAAATAAAAGTAAAAAATCTAGAGAGGGGAAAGCGAAAGAGCTAACCAAAAACAAAGAAAGGATCATTACACCAAAAGTCAAGAGAAAATGAAGATGTGCCGGAAAATTCATGAAAGAAATGAGAGAAAACTGAAACTCTTAATTTTATTGACGGTATCTTTCACAGTAGTTACAATGTGTTTAGTTAAACAAAACTCAGACGTTTTTATTGGCTCAAATTCTCTATGTACCTACAATATGTTTAGTTAAACAAAACTCATACATTTTTATTGGTTCAATTTTGTCCCATTAAATGATAAAATACAATAAAATTGGCAAAAAAATTATTGTTTAAGAATATATTGTTTTCTAACTCGGGTCATTCTAGTTTTTAGTCACATCGTCAATTATACATATCCGGATTTTTTTAACTGCATATCCATTTCAAATGCACATTTTCTCAAATTCCTAACTCAAATTCAGATCGACATACATCAAATACTGAGCAATGAATATTCAAAAACATATGAAAATCACTTAATATATAAAAATGTTTATGTGAACTAATCGCTATGACCTTTTGTGTCCTCCATAGAGCAACCTAACCTTCTTCAACCTTCATATTATAAAAATAAACAAATAGTTACAGAATCTTGATTTGTTAATTTATGTACATAAATGTAAAATCAGACAGCTAACTTAGTTTTTATCAAAATCATTTAATTAACTATGAACAAATATTTATATCAATTCAGGATACGAACACATGCATGCGCATATGGAAAGATTTTTTATATTTGCTAATATTAATATTTGGTATTGACATTGGGACATGACCATTTCATTTTGGCCTTTTGTGTTTTTATTTTTTATAAATATAGTTCCCAACCATATGCTTTCTAATAATTAGAAAGCTGCACTAAACATGATTTGCCTATAAAGTCAATCATTAATTTACTATCAATACTATCATTACATTTTTCTAATTTTTATTTTTAAAAGTAATTAAACATATATTTTATTATAATAAAAAATCAAACAATTATATTCTTTGTTTATTTTATGAAATGTTGAGTTAAGCTAATGATAAGATGACACATGTTGAACTATAAAAATATCAGTGTTTAGCGAGATACAATTTCCCGTGAAATGCTCGCGAGGGATTGGTGATATAATTTTGATTATTGCTCAATCTCGCTACAAAAGGGTAGACTTGACAATTAAAGTTGTGGCCCTAATGCAAATCAAGCCAAAAAAAAAGAGTACACATTTCTATTATATATAATAATGATTTTTAAACAGTTATATAATGTCTTACAAAGTGGCATGATATTTTAAAACTAACATAAATTTATCTAGTAAAAACAAATATATTTTTTTGTTTTTTACTTTGACTTATTTAAACCTGCGACATGCATTGACATATATACGAAAGAATAGTCTCATACAAAAATCCTCACTATATATAAAGGGAAAAAACGACGAACGTGTACGATGAGCTACATATCCCTCACTATAACTCATATTTACTTTAACAGATTTATGGGCCTATACACCCGATCAAGTATAATATTTTAATAAGTTTTTTTTAATAAATATAAGTATTTAACTCATCGTACTAGTTTTCTTTTATTTATAAATTAATAAGAAAATGTTTGGCCATACATATAGAAGTGAGATAAGGAGAACAAAAATATAAGAAAAGTGATGAGGTCATGTGGCATGAGAAATGAGAATGGCTTATTCTTTTCGTAGTGTTGTTGTTAAAATAGGTTCTTCTATTCCATCCTCACCTTCTTTTTGCGTTTACATTCAATACTTGACAATGACTCTACTATTCCACTATTTACTTGGTGACACAATCTATTATAAATAATGTTTTAATTAATTTATTTATTGCTTGAATTATTTTACTTTGTAGATAATTAATACCCGACAACTTTATTTAATTTTAAACGATTAAAATTTTTCGTATTTAAATTCTTTACATATAATTAATTTTTCTCACTTGAATTAAAATTCATCACAACTTCCAAAATCTCTTCCTTTGTAGTAAATAAATTACTAGGTTGGTACCACAAGTTATAATGAAGAAAGATACATATATATATATAATCAAAAACCTAATAAATTTTAGAAGAGTCAAGAAGTTGAAATTAAAATTTTGACAATGAAATGTGGAAAAAGACTTTCATGTGAATTTCAATTTTTTGAGCTTTTGATGCCAATTTGACTACGTTTTTGGCATTTAGCTTTTTTTATTTTTCTGTTCTCGAAAATAGAGAAACATTTAGGAGAAAATAAAGTTGTCATGTTCTAAAAAGTGAAGCTTTATTGTGCACAACGTTAAATTGCCCATGACTTCCTTTTTCTCTAGCCACCCACATAACCTAATTTGTACGCTAACTTTTTTATTTGAATTACAAAACTAAATAACAACTATATATTTAATTTAAATATCAATACCTTCCCACGTGTTAGGGAGATGGAGAGTCCACATCATCCATCTACATTTTTGATGTTTATTTATATATAAAGCGAGATTTGATAACTAACGCTAATTTGTCGTGTTATTAATCTATAGGTCGTGGTGTGTACTTAACTTGCTACTCTCAAGGAGGTTCTTCATCAACTTATGGGTCGCGTTGTGTCAGTTTGTCGATCTTGTCGTGTGTAACATGTTAGGTCGGGTCATTCTAATCGTGTTAGACCGCCAACGCAATCAATTTAATTAAATGTATGTGTCATGTTCATGTTAGATATTTGTAATCATATCTAGTGTTTCAACACTATTACTAATAATATTGTGTTTGTATTAAATCGTATAGCAAACGATCAACTTTTAGTCCAAAACAAACTTGTTAAATAAAAAGGATTTAGCAACTCATTTGTTTCACATATTCCATGTAATTTGTTGTTCTTAATTGTGCTTTGTGACATGTTTAAGCTTATTGGATATAGAATGTCCTTATGGAGGTCCATTCCATAATTTCAACTACTAAAATTTTGGATAATGCTTATTTGAAAACAATTTTATAAAAAAAAAAGGACCCATTATTAGAACCAAATTAGTCATGGAATTAAAATATTGAAGAAAAAAGAGATAGAGGGCACTATGATATGAAAAAGGTCTCCATTTGTGACCCTTGTCAAGGGGAGCAGTAGTTTTTGGCCTTAAAGGCTCGTATTTTGAGAAGATTGGGACATTGACTTGTTGTAGATGTAGTGCTAAACATGATGATTTCATAATAGAATTGAGTTGGTGAACCTATTGTTTTGTTTTGGTTGTTCCTATGCATATGGTACGAGTAAATAGCTCTATCCATTAGGGTAAGGATATTATGTTATTCACTTTACGGTTTTAAGTCGAGTTATCAAACAAATATTAAAGTCGACTTTCGACGGAAAAGGTTATGCATTCATAAATTATGCATAACCTTTTTCAGTTTTTTTTTTGGCTTGTCATGTGAGATAAAGTCGACTTTCGACGGAAGTCGTTTGTTTGAATAAAATTTTATTCAAAAAGAGTATTCGAACAAAAACATATTTTATTGTTTGAAACTATACTTCAACCCTATACATAGAGCACAAGGAATAGAGAAGGAAAGTAGTTCATTTTGTCTCCGAATTTTGATTTTATCTGATCAAAAAGAAAACCATTGTATTAAGTAGATATCGGTCACTTGTTTCTTTACTTTGTTGAAGTAGCCGACCAACATCTTTGCTTTACCAAAATAAACTAGTCAATAAATAGAAAATTAAGAGAATCATACCAAACCTATTTTGATAGAATTCAGTTGGGGCGGGATGGGATCAGTTTAGTCTAATTTGATCACCGATCATAGATACATTTTAAACCGTCTAAACATAACTCTTATTTGTACAATACATTGAGTATACATTTTTGTATTATTGTGGCATATCCCTTAAGTTATGACATGGATTGATATGATGTGCTTGACATATAGAAGTTGTAATTGGCAACTACCAATAGTGATGTGAAGGAATTGAAACTTCATTTTGGGCATCTGACTTTTTAGAAGATGAGATTATGTGGTAGAATGTTTGTGATATGAGTGGGTGAGAGTGATGAAATGATCTCCACCATCCAAATGGCATACTTTTTTTGAGATTGTGGACAGGACTTTTAACATCAACCTCTCATGCACACCCTTGACTTTTGGGTAATGGTCCCACCTCAGCTCAACCCTCTCTCTCAGCTCATTCTCTCCTGGCTTCCCATGTACAAAAAGAATAGAGCTTATATTTGGTAATAATTTAAAAATGAATAAATTTATTTACTACAGTAACTCGTTGTGAACTGTTTTCGATTCAAATTGTGATCACTCTTTGTCAATTAAAATTTGAATATAATACAAATCTCCATCTTTGTAAGAGGAGGAAGGTTTCATCTTGGCTCTCAGATAATTCGATTGATATCTAATTTCGTTTTTATTTTACTTTTGTGTCTAAATTAATCGCTCCAATAGTGTTCATCAATTGTGCAAATGTGTTTCAAATTAGTCTTGTTCGTAAATGCTCTAATATATTAAGCTGAATGAGGTTTATTATTTGGTTTAAAAAAAATTATGCAAACAATTTTATCATATATATAGTGCCCATGACTAATCATATGCTATTGAAACATATGACTCACATGACGTATATGCAAAGAGATGTTATATTTTATGAAAACAAAACAGTAATATCAATATGAATTCCGCAACATCAAAATGTGACACCTCGACATCATACATTTTCTTGCAAGTATTTAAAATTCAAATTAAGTTCCACGTCATCTCAGTTTAAATGCACAATTACTAATTGTACCAAATAAAAATATACTTTTATAGTTTTGCGACCAAATTAATACAATATAAATAGGTTAAGAACTAAATTGAATAGAAACCAAAGTAGTACAATTTTTTTAAAGCTGATAATTTGAGAGGAAAAAAGTAAACCATTTATTTTATTTTATTATTATTTTTTATTTGAGAGGAATTTTTTTTTATTCTAATTTCCCATTATTCACCTTGTCATTTGGGAATCAAATAAAGAAAAAAAAAAAAAGGTAGGAAAGGTTGAGCTAAAGAAGGAAGGTCTTCCACTAAAATTGGATGGCTTTGTCTTCTTTTTAACAACCAAACTTTTATATTTCATTTGTTTTATGTTCTTTTTATCATTCATTTGTTTTGGTGATAAAATTAAGTGTGTTGGGTGCAACTTTTAAACCCTAAAGTGATTCTCTACTTAGATGCTTCTTGGTACCTAGCATTTAACAAATATTTGTTTATCTTTGAGGAGCATAACTAGGGAGATATAATAACATTACACATATAAATTTTAATGCAATTAAAATAAACATAAATAATATTAAAGTCGCGGTGTCATTCAAATCAACAAGTTATAATATCACATTTAATTTTCATTTGACGTATAAATACATGAGTTTATGTTACTAATATAACTATGTATTATAACAATCTTAATATAAGTTTTTTTTAAAAAGATATTGGGCTTATTATTATTCTCGAGTTAACGATACTAATTTTATAATGATTGATGAAACTTACAATTAAGAATGATCGCATGGTGAAGAGTGACAAATTGGTGACAAATATGCAGATGTAGAACAATAAAAGCCTATAAGCTACTGAGTGAAATCGTTGTTATAGACAAAAATTGGATGACGATAATTTGTATCACGATGACTTCTTAATTTTTTTTCATATTTATCGGAAATGTCGATTTTTTCTTACCCTTCATTTTTAATATTTTTTGCGCACACAATACATCTTAATATCTTATATTATTGGGTTGTATTTCAAAAAATAAAAATAACACTTTGTCAAGGTATAAATTGTAAGTTCAAGTCCCGTCAATCTTGAAATAAGATCCGATGAACCATAGAAAGACAATTTTTAAAATGCTCAACTTTATTGCTATAAAAAATGTTATAACTTTATTGAAGAAATATCAAAGTACAAACTTATTGAAATAAAAGTTGCATCTAAGTTTTTATTTAGCACGGACAAAAGCACAACTTTCATTAAATATAAAGACTACAACAATACATACTAAAATATGGGTTCAAACCTTTACTATTTTTTTTTCCAACAGTGGGGAACATCCCCAAAACTGATATACGATAACATCTCTAATTTAAAGTCGACAATTCATTCTATTATCAAAACACATTTATATTTGGAGAAATGACGTATGTGGGCCTATTATTTGGTCCTATAACACATGAGGTATCCAAGTTTTAAAATGTAATTTTGAGGAACCTAAATTATTCACACATCTGTAAATAGTTAAAGTTAACGGAAAATTAAACCTATCACCCATGTGCACAGCACATGACCCCATGATTTATTGAATATACCAACAATGCCCTTTTCCCCGTTTCATAGTCTTCTTCGACCCATCCTATTTTCCTTACTGCAAAACACAACCAACAACAATACAAATCATGATCAAACCCAACACCCACAAATTCAAATTATGACCCACTTTGGAGCAGCAGTGCAGTGTTAGGTTGTTTATTTCTTTTATGTAAAACAATCATTATTGTTTGTTTGATGAATCTGAACTCCAACATCACATCTCTCTCTATTTCTCATGATGCCAAGTAAAAAATGGTTATGAATCTGTGGATGCTCGGGTTCGATCGGTGCCGACCGGTAACGCGCCAACAGGAATCGCCTCCTCACTTTTCTCTTCCGTCTTAGAAAGAAATCTCGTTTTCAAATATGAAAAACAAAGTGTGAAATTAAT
>JAYMTA010003287.1:0-14573 GCA_036897625.1 Pelargonium cotyledonis | reverse complement strand
GGATTTGGTTTGATTTGGCTTGTTTTGGTTTGGTTTGATATATGGTTTTGGTTTGATTTGATTTGATTTAGTTGATTTTCATTAAATCCGTGATTGATTTGCAGTTTCTGGCGACCGAAAAATTTATATGATTGCTAGAATCTTCAATCAATTCAAGAGGAATGTAGAAGAAGAAGAAGAAGAATGGAAGGGCCATTTGGCCATTTAAGAAAAATAACACATCATGTGCTGTGCACATGATGTTTTCAGTTACAAATTCCGTCCAATTTAACAGAAATACAAGTTTTGGTGGATTTTTTGCTTAACCTAATAATCGAGGTGGGTTTTGTGCAAAATGTGCCAACCACATAAGAATTTACTGCAATTTACCTTAAAATGTTTGAACACTTATAGACGGTTTCGAATTTGAATCTTGCCTCACTCATATTAAATTCCGATGCAAGATAATATTTGAGCCTCCAACTATATCAATTTTTGAAAGAAAGCTTTGAGCACAAACAAGTGAAACATATTACCACAAACATGGAAGCATCTATACTACGTTAATTACTATGATAGTAATCCTTAGTAAGAATGGAAGGAAACAATTATAAAAGCATATGACAATGGTGCACAAGTCACAAGACTCTGTTAATCTACAGAAGCCGCTAAAGACAATAATGATGAGATTCATGAATGTACAAAAAGAAGCAAACCCGGCCCCAAAACCAAGAGCACAACCACACATGGTCATGCCCGTTAATCTCTATGATTAAACACCACACCACACCACACCACACCACCGACCCCCTAATTACTTAAATATTATTACAAATAGTTCATATTTGGCTACTTGTTGTATCTTACACAAACCTTAAAATGTTTTCTAGTTTTTGTTTTCACACTCGCCCCAAAAGGTAACAGTCTAAACAGGTGGATATCTGTTCCATTGGTGACTACAAAATGCAAGGAATCTACTTTGATCACTTCATACGTTAATAAGCTTTTGAACAAACATATACTACCATCTTTCGTCACGAGAGACTCTTTGTTTGTTGCAGTTATAATTTATTTTGTCATACACTTTGAAATTTCGATATACAATCATAACTTGTCGGTGTAAATTATTTTAGTTGCAGTTGTACTGCAACTACTGTTTGTCGTAAAATCACAATATATATTCAATCGGTAAATTTACGACATATAACATATATATATATATATATATATACACATCACAAGTTCAATCATGCTCGAGATTTGTAGTTGTAGTTTAGAATGTCACCACTCATCATAAGTAAAATAATAGTAATAGTAGTAAACAATTAAAATGAGTATAGAATCCCTTAAAAAAAAAGGGTTTAGAATACTTAGAACAATTCAAATGAGTCCAAGCAGTAGCCGACTTGCTGCTGCAAATATAATGATCACTACCGACCTACGCGTAACTCTCAAGTGATAATTTAGGTTGTAATCTTTGCTCTATCAGTCTCCTCATGTATTGGACTTCTTAAAAAATCTCATATTTTGAATCGGTTGAATCCCGATTCTACTGAGTCACACCCGAATAGTAAGATTCAAACATGATTTTGAATCTTTTTGACTCTGAATTGTGAATCGTATCAGGAATCAGATCATGAATTTAACAGAGATTCCAAATTCATTTTATGGTATGAGTCACACCCGAATAGTAAAATTCAAACATGATTTTGAATCTTTTTTACTCTAAATTGTGAATCGTATCAGGAATCAGATCGCGAATTTGATAGGGATTCCAAATTCATTTTATGGTCCGAGTCACACCCGAATAGTAAGATTCAAACATAATTTTGAATCTTTTATACTCTAAATCGTGAATCGTATCAGAATCAGATCGTGAATTTGATAGAGATTCAAAATTCATTTGATGGTGCATGAAATGACAAAATAGTCCAGGTTCAAGAAAATGGTAAATTAATGAATTTGGATTCTCTTGGGATTCCATGCACAAGAAGATTCTAGAGATTCCGATTCTCCAAAATTTTTAGAATCAGAATATTCATCGACCTTGGAATTAATTTTCCATATTGGCATATTTTTGTCAACTTTTCGTGATCACATAACCGCTTCTCAATTGAATTGAAACCAAATAAGGACTGTTCCCGTGATCTTCGCATCTATATTTATCTGCACAACCGATCAACCCAATCAAGCACCATATTGCCAATTCCTCCTCAAATTTCCCTCAGACATTGTGAATTTCAGTTGAGCCACCGATCATGTCTCTCCTCAACGATCTCATCAACTTAAATCTCACTGAAACCACTGAAAAGATCATCGCCGAGTACATATGGTACTGTGTTTTTATTTTCTTTTGATTTTGATCATGAACAATACTTGAGATCGATCGTTTTGTTCCATTTTTAACGCATTTTGATATGTTTTTGAAGGATCGGTGGATCTGGCATGGACTTGAGAAGCAAAGCAAGGGTGTGTCGTCGTTTTTGATTGATCAAATGGTTTCGGTGATAAAATTGCCGCACGATATTGAATCTTCTGTTTGTTGTTTGTGTTTTTGTAGACTCTGCCGGGAAAGGAAACTGATCCGGCCAAGCTTCCCAAGTGGAACTACGATGGTTCCAGTACGAACCAAGCCCCTGGTGACGACAGTGAGGTCATATTGTAGTACGTATATTCTTCATCATCATCTCTTACCTCTTTATCAGAAATTCAATGCCAGTTTTGTTTGAGATTTTGGTCAATTAATTGGCCCTGATCAGCTCCCAATGGGACGCATAAAAAGAGCTATCCAAATGTGTATAGCTCAATGATCAAATAGAAATCTCTAAAACAAAAGATGGGCATTTTCATTTTTGTGATTAATTATTTACCCTTATTTTTCTTGCTCAGTCCTCAGGCAATTTTCAAGGATCCGTTCAGGCGAGGAAACAATATTCTGGTAATTGTTCAATGTTTTATTTTGTTAACATTATCCAATTTGCATTCATATGTTTATGGTTTAGACGATGTATAATTTAAAGTCTGTTGATTCAGACTAAATAATTAATGCGGACTGTTATTATGTTTCTGTTCATTGTCAAATAAGGTGATGTGTGATTCATATACCCCAGCTGGCCAGCCAATTCCTACAAACAAAAGGTTCAATGCTGCAAAGATTTTCAGCAACCCCCAAGTTATGGCTGAGGAGCCCTGGTGGGTTTCTTATTTATTTATTTTTTATATGCACATTTTTTGCAGTTACTGTTGTTTCATATTTTTGTGGGTGCCCCACTTTGAAAATATATATACCTTTGCCCATATATCAAATTCTAATTTGGTTAAGACAATACAATAGTTTTTATAAGAAATATTTAAGGTAAATTAATGAGTTGGGTTTTTCCTATAACCATTCAACTCTAGTTCCTCAAATAACCATAGTTTTAAATTGAAAAACTGTGTAGGATTGTTTGTATGTTCTTCTATTGGGTGGCACAAAAGTAACAAGTTATTTGGTTAACTATTGAATTTATGGCACTTAAATCAATAGAATGGTAGATTGGTGTGAGAAATGGTGTGTGAGTTGGTGACATGCATTTTTTTGTGAGGTAGCTGTTATTGGGCATGCCAACTTCATTTTAGGGTCCTAGACTTTCAAATAAGCTTCCATAGTTGGAACAGAACTGATTTCTGGTTGCCATCATCCCACAGATACACAAAAAGTGAAAACGCTGCAAGGGTCAAAATTGATGAGCTGCTGAGATTATTTGTCACTCTTATCAAACAAACAAAAATTAAGTGCCCTTGTCAACTCATGTCAAAGGTCTGCTGTTTTATGTGCCTTAACTTTCATGCTCTAGGAGCTTTGATCAGAAATTCAGAACAACTTACCATTAGGTTATGGACCATTTATTCTTGCACTTCATTGAAATTCTATTTTTGATAGTTTGGAAGATTAAAATTTTTATACGTAAGGTTTTCGTGGTGCTCTATATTTGATATTTCACCGAAATGCGAAAAACATTACCCTATTTATGCTATAAAGTTATGTTGACTTACAGTTGGCATGTAAAAATTTGCAGAATGTGTGTATGTGTTTAATTATTTGTGCTGTTTTAAGGGTCAACAACGAAAGGGTTTGTGGATGGTTTCTTTAGTTGTTGCTGCAGTCATTAGCACGGTTTGTTTACTAGCTTGTGCTTACGAATGGACATAGATAAAAGCAAGCATTCAAATTTATGAAATTAACATGGAAGCAGGCATTCAACTTATCTTTACAGATGTGGAAATAATATAGCTAAAAGCTTCGTTTGTTTATCCATCCTCCACCTCAAATTTAATCGGAAGCTGTGAATTTCTGGTGATTAGGTATGGCATTGAGCAGGAATACACACTTTTTCAGAAAGATATTTCTTGGCCTCTTGGATGGCCCTATGGGGGCTTTCCTGGTCCTCAGGTACTTAAAATGCATTTGTTACATGCTTTTGTTGCTAACATTTGGCTATATGTTCCTCAATTTATTCGCGCACTAAAAGTGTCTGATTTTGTTTTTCTTCTCATGTAGGGACCCTACTATTGTGGTGTAGGGGCAGACAAGTCATATGGACGTGATATTGTTGATGCTCATTACAAGGCCTGCCTTTATGCTGGAATTAACATAAGCGGTGTCAATGGTGAAGTTATGCCGAGCCAGGTATGCTCATACATACCTCTATGATTGTATGTGAAAATGCACGACTATAAAAGAAAGCCCCAAGGCCGGAGACTTTTAGCATTTTGAATTTCTATCAACTACTTATGCTCTTTGTGATTGTTACTTCTTTTCAAGATCATCTCAACATAATCTTGTCTGTGCAGTGGGAATTCCAAGTTGGTCCTTCTGTTGGCATTTCTTCCGGCGATGAAGTATGGATGGCTCGGTACATTCTTGAGGTATACTTGTTCAGTTAGAGAATGCATAATCTGTAGAGTCTTATTTTTCATCTTTCCTAACTAGTCTTCATTTAACAGAGGATTGCAGAAATTGCAGGAGTTGTGGTTTCCTTTGACCCGAAACCAGTCCAGGTACATATATGCAACTTTATCAACTAATGATTGCATGTTGCTTTCCCTTTCTCATTGTTTTATTCATTGCATTGTATACTGCTTCGTTATCACCAATAAATGAAAGTTCATTTTCTTTTTATAGCAACTATTCAATTTACTAATCTGTTGACGAGTTTTGATCTCTTTCGTAAAGATAATACATATTAAAAGACACGACTTTCAAAACTCAGATTCATATTTTTATTATCATCTTATAATCTTAATCTTTTCATGAGTAACTAGGGAGACTGGAACGGTGCTGGAGCTCACACTAACTATAGGTAGATATTGCAACATACTTTACATTGCCTTTACTCTAGATGTTGTTAAATGCATCCTATTGCAGTTTTGATTCTTTGGTTGTCGTATTTCCTCTCAGTACCAAATCTATGAGAAACGATGGTGGCATTGATGTGATCAAGAAGGCAATAGAAAAGTTGGGTATGCGCCACAAGGAGCACATTGCTGCCTACGGTGAGGGGAATGAGAGACGATTGACTGGTCGTCATGAAACTGCTGACATCCATAAATTCTCTTGGGTGAGCTGCACAAACATACATTTGTTACTTATAGATGAATCAAATCAACCTACATGTTCTTTGTGATAATTCGTACTAAGCATATTGTTCAATCAGGGTATAGCAAACAGAGGGGCCTCAGTTCGTGTAGGCCGAGATACTGAAAAGAACGGGAAAGGTGAGAGTTCTTGTTTCACTTCTACCATTTTTTCTGTCTTCATCCTTGAAATATAACTGTTCAAAACTATGTTTGCTGAATTGGCAGGTTATTTTGAAGATAGGAGGCCATCATCGAACATGGATCCATATGTTGTTACTTCCATGATTGCTGAGACCACCATTCTTTGGAAACCTTAGAAACTTATGATAAGATTGGAGTGCGAGTTAAGATCAAAAGGATTTTCTCTCTGCACACTCACTATCCTATCTGTATTGCTTACAAAAACGTGTTCAGTATTTTAGTCGTTGGTTCAAAGAACTCACATTGTCTGTGGAAGATTTATGTTGGTGATTACAAACCTTGCATGTCTTAGCTCTGTTTTTTTTTTTTTTTTTTATTGAAAAAGGTATATTTGGTTGGCTGAGATTTCAATTTACTGCACAATCAGTTGGTAAATTTTCCATTTTTTTTTTCTTTTTTATACTTTTTTGCAATTGATGGATGAGGATGAGGCAGCTTTTCACCAGCTCCCACAGCAGATTTGTGTCAAATGATGGGTCAAGCGGCTAAGTGCTTTGGATTCTACTTAGTCTTGAGATCGAGTCTCTTTATTGACGGTATGGGGTGAGGCTATGTGTTAAAAGGAGAGAGCTACACTAGCTAAGCTAAACTGGAGTGGAAATTGCTATTGTTAACTTCTCGTACATATAAATTGGAATGTAAATTGCTATGTTAACTTACCTGGCATATCAGATGCAAAAATTTAAACACTCATATGCAAACAGATAAACAATAAAAAAAATACTTCATCAGTTCATCCATTTCAAAATAAAGTTCTCTTTATATCTTTAGAAATGATGTTACTTAGGTGAAGTTCTTTTAACGTAGTGTTTACCTTATTTAAAATAGTTAAATCCTTTTTTTTCCAAGAGTTAAATAAATTCAAATTCTAAGGAATTGAAATATCATGATAGATGTGTTATTTCAATTCCTTAAAAGTTGAAATTATTTAACTCATTTGAGAAAATATATTATATTTTTAATATCAAATATACCCCCCTGAACAAACTAAACGAACGCAATAATTACAAATTTATAATACCCAACATATTCTCAATTCTCCGAACGTTTATATTCATTTTTTGGTACTCGTATATAGCTGCTCAGGTATTCTCACAAACTCAAGAGGTATTAATTAACTAATCTTAAAAGAATTTTATAGACAACTAACGCATAATTAACATCCGAGAAAAGATAACAACAAAGCTCAGTACATGTAATTGATGTAATTAATAATAAAAAAATGTTAATGATGTTACCACATCTAATTTCCCCATTTCAGAAAATACAGTTTGTTTTTGCTAACGGCTAACAAGCAACCGTCATTTCCTCTGACGATTCTCTTTCACTTCTCTGATTTCGTTGCGATCTACAAATTCCAGCATCACCAGGTACGATTTCACATCCGGCCGTTATTTTCATAAGCCTTCGCACTCGCGTACGCGAACTAACCATTCAATTTCGTATTTACAGTTCGTTTCTCCAGTTTTTAGTTATACAATTTTCTCACGTTTTCTCAGTTACCAAACAGAGCACTAGCATTGTCATTAACATTTATTTTCCAGTTGCTGTTTAAATGTATTGATATTTGCTCTTTTGACAGGTTCATCTGTGTGTGGCTACATACTAGCTAGAATTCAGGAAATTAGTTGTTAGGATATGTTGCCTGCTAAATTTTTACTGTTTGGAAGTAGGAGTTTGAGCAAGATTGACAATTCCATAGATGCTCCTAAGAGGAAGCTTGTTCCGACCTTCAAATTACAAACTGATAAAAATGTGTATAGGCCAGGTGATCCCATTGTCGTAACCATTCAGATTAACAACCCCACTATCAATCCTGCCGATGACAAGCCTCGTTCACTCTTTGTTGAGAAGCTTAGTTTTGAAATCAAAGGGATCGAGAGGTTCGATACTCAATGGTATGCTACTCAAAAGCCGCAGAAGGGATCAAAGAAAAAGAGAGGTTTGTATAGTCTCAACCCTAATGAAGTTATATAAAATGTTCAGTGGGTTCTCATGGATATTCTTAAATATAAAAATAGATGAGCTACATATAATGTGCAAGTGAAAAGCTATTATTATTCACTAATTTTAATTATTTTGTAATTCTTTTAGGTGAACATGTTTTCATGGATTGCTCAACTCCATCAATAATTTCAAACCAGATTGTTTCTTCTGTTGCCACTAAAACCTGTACGCCCGGGTCTTCATTTACCGTGTTCATGTTTCTACATAAATGGATTTATTCTTTCTCCAAAATGCATTAGAAGATTATTTCTATGTTCGGTTTAGCTTATTGTGGAATTGGTTAGGCTTCACGCTCTTTATTTTTCTTGATGCTGTCTGCAGATGAAGTTCAAACTTGGTTCGCTCTTTATTTTTCTTGATGCTGTCTGCAGATGAAGTTCAAACTTGGTTCCCAAGTGTAATACCACCATCTTACAGGGGTACTACCATTCGTTATATGTACTACGTTAAAAGTACATTATCTGGAAGATGGATGATACTGGGAAATGGTCATTCTCATAGCGTGTCGATACAAAACTGTACTGAACTGGTTTGTGTTTTTTACGCTCTTGTTAAGTTTGTGAACTAACCATCTAATTATAACACATGTCCGCCCTACAGATATTGTATCCGAAGTAAGTTAATTTCATGGAGTTTGGTGCAAGACAGTGCCAAGATCACTGTTGTGGCTGGTTTAGTTTAAATAGTTGAGCATTGCTTTGTGGTAGTTGTCATTTATCAGAAGAGACTGATTCGATATCATCTTAAAAATTTATGATTTGTATTGTAGATTTTATTTTCATTTGCTGTCATAATACATATGCACACGCATCATATATACATCACATGTGCCTTCTTGTGTCTTGTTTTGTTTCTAGTTATTTGTGAAAGCCCAAGTATGTATTTAGAATTTGTAGCGTGCAAAGTTATGTGATGTATTTGTAAAATCCTCGCTCTTCAATGCTCTCAGGAAGCTCAGATTCCATTGCAAGTATGGACCACTCAGAAAATCAGTGGCTTATTAATGGAAGAAGGTCCTAATGAGAGTGAGCTTATCCATCAGTCTCATTTCGTTGGCCTCGTACTTTTGTAGTTCTTCGTTTCATCTAGCTTAGATTTAGACTTACCAGGCACCAGAAGATATTGGTTTGCAAGTAGCAAGAATTTTCAGTATATGTTTTCCCCCTCTCATTTTCTGTTCAGTTCACTTGTATCAGATTTGCTGTTTGATGGTTGATTTAGACTACACTGATGTTTGTGTTGGAAACTCCTAAGCTGTTCTATGTGAACAATATCATAGAGTTGCCTTTAGCAAAAAATTATGTGCTCTTGCTCAAAATAAAACTTCACACATCAGGTCTGAAGACTAAGTTCCAAATAGAAAAGATATGAAAAAACTTCATAGATTGTTAGGGGTGAAAACTCGAGTTCTAGTTGAGTGCACTATGCAATGCATTATGATACTTTCTGTGTTGACTTGGTAATTAAAAAGACATTTTTTGTTGTTGTTGGAAAGTTAGAATATCATGACATTTAAGTTTTGTGCCTTTAATGTTTTCAGGCATTGTTCCTATTACAACAATTCAGATGAATATATATTGGAAAGAGATGGATGGAGACTCTGATTGGGTAGGCAGTAGGCTGAGTTGATCACAATCTATTTTTATCCCTCGTTACATCCATTTTGACAATAGCTTCTTCAAACAAACCTTCCATTTATAGCGTGAGATGGTTCAGTGGTTCACTCAATCTCTTATTAATATAAATAAAACTACTTGCTTACAGACTAAAGCAAATGACATCTGTGATGGAGCTGAGGAAGGCTATGATAGCCCAAGGGATGAAATCTCATCTGCCTCGTCCTACAATCCTGTGAAAGAAAGTGCACATAAAACTTTTGGAAGTTCTCTATCCTTGCAATCATTTGCAGCAAGGTCTTCCTTTAAGGAAGTTTCATATCTTGAAGGTGGCCGTATAGGTTTATCCTCAATTGTGGCACCTCCAAACCTGTCTGTGGCTGAAGTCTTAGATGATTCTATTGGTGGTGAGCAACTTTCCGCTCTGAATTCATAATTGTTGCGTATAAAAGGCTTATATTTTTATTTCTCTCAGTTTAGAACTATTGATACAATGGTTTCTACTATCTATTATGACGTTTGGTTCCCTTATGTTAGTTCCATTTGTAGTTTTCAGCCTGCCTGTTGAAGCAATGAAAACCTTTTCCCATTTCTCCATTAGAGTCTGTAGAAAGCACCTTCTCTGATTGATACATTTGCATCTTTTAAAACAGGAGTTTTGTCACCAAAGAAGCTGCCAGCCACTCAATCTCTTAGACTGCAGCGGAAACTTTCAAATCCCCTTTCCGCAGATGATGCTGGTGATGGAAGAATAATACCCCTTGCACCAGGAGCTGTTGAGCCTGCAGCCTGTAAATTATCACAGTTTCTTATAATTATTTAGTTTTGTAGCACTTATTACGTATCTCGGATCTGGTAATGTCCAAAATAAATGCTGATAAACTTATTTGCTGTGAACTTTTCCTGCAGCAGAAGGCTTTATTCGAAAAAGATCGTACAATATTAAACTGGATGACCAGATCCTGCTCAGATTTTCACCAAAGAACTCTGACTCCACTTATTACTTCGGTGATATGGTAAATGTCTATTATTTTGATGTCTTGTGCGTATTGTATAATCTATTGTTTGTGTCACTTTCATCTTTCCTTTGTTGAACATCCTTCGGGTAACAGATAGGTGGAACTTTGACTTTCTTCCATGAAGGACCTAGGAGATGCCTTGAGGTGATTTTGTTTATTAAAGAGCACAGATCAATAGTAACAATCAAGAAATCATTTACTTGTTATTGATACTTAGTTGACCAGAAAAACTGCTGCTGTCTTCTAGATATCAGTAACATTAGAGATTTCGGAGACTATAAGTCAACGTTTTGTGCACCCTTCTTGGAGGAATTCCCCCACAATTACGAAGGTATTCCTTTTGATCTATGGTTCTACAACTCGCACTGACTAATCCAACTGGAGTTATAATTGTATGTTTGCATTGAGGTGTACACAGACCATCTCATTGCTGCTTTTATCAATATGAACTGGCTTAATGGCTAGCCCAAAATCAACTTCTAGATATGTTGTCATGACATGTTATGCCCATTTCCTCAGAGGTTTCCAATCAGCTGAAATTCCCCAAACCCGCTACTTGTTATTATTCTTGTAGGTTCAAAGTGATCATCATGAGGTTGTCGCAGATTTGGTGCAGACAAGCTTCCTCTTTTCCATTCCCATGGATGGTCCCGTGTCCTTTTTGACGTCTCTGGTCTCTGTGCAATGGGCTCTACGATTTGAATTCTTTACCACTCCAAAGAACGTGTATTGGACCAGGTATGATGACTATAATGTTATCGGATCCTATAGCTGTTTGTTTCTCTCTTTTGATGATACTTTCTTAATTTTTTATAGCAAACAGAGAAAGATCATACGTAAAATGAACTATCTTAGATCTCATTTTTTGTTGAACTCAGATACGAGCACCCTCTTATGGTAGAAGGAAGAGATAGAACTGATTGGGATGTTCCAATAACTGTGCATGCACCTCCTCCTGGAGCCTCAGCTACTCATACCAAGTCTCGTTCTTTAGAACCTTTATGGGTTCGTACTTGAAGGTATGTCAAGTCCTTAATCTTGTTTCGATAAGTTTATTGAAAGCTCTTTTCTCATTTGTTGGATAGTCTGAGTACTGAGTGGCTGAAAATGCAAGAAAAGTCCTACTTTTGTTGGGTCTCTTGACCTCTGATATGTGACATTAGCAGCTATTTACAGAGATGTGTGGAACATGAAATGCCAAATTAAGGAAAAGAAGTGGGAACAAAGCATTTGGAATATCTCCTTTTTGTTGACACTTGAGACTCACAAAAATTCGTTTTCGGTAGTTGTCCACTCAGAAAGTCAGAAGATTCACATATTTAAGTGCTATGTAATGTTGTCTGTATTAATAAAAATTACTGTCATTTCAATAGTTGTTATTTAGTTAAAATAGAAAAGAAAAACATTTTGTCCATATAAAAAAACATCTAATAAAAAAACATTTTGTCAATACAAAAAAGCATCTATTAAGAAACTTCAAGAAGCTTCAAGAGGAGCAAATAACATGTGAGTCCGGAATATGATTGCAGTAGTCCGTAAGTATAGTAATTACACCCATGAGAGGGTGAGATAAAAAACTACAAGCTTATAGAATATAATAACAAAATTTTAACAATACATTTGTAACTTGATTTGTTTGTCCACCAACCTGCAAGAACGTGAATTATTCAAAAATTAATGCACGCTCTCTACACTTTAGAATTAGTGCTATACACGGGTGAGAATTACGTTCTTGCTTTATAAAACATAGAAATGATAAAACTAACATCCACATCTACTAAATTATGAGCTCTTAACACCTACTAGGGTTATTTGAACTTTTAAAAAAAAATCTTCAAAAATGAATATGCATCCAAAATTGACATAAGAGTCCAAATAAGTGTTTGGTGTTGGTTTTGATGTGAAGTGGCGGTTAGGGTCTAGTATGGTGGTTCGACTGTGGAGACGGCGATGGCGAGCGTGGTTTTCATCAGTGATTATCGTTACGGCTGTGGCGATTAGGTGGACAGGAGTTACAACCTTTTTTGCGATGAAAATGGTGGTGAAACCTTTCGATCTCGGGATGGTTTCGGGGGCGGCGGCGGTTTTGCGCACGACATTGGCACATATGACAAAGTCTCGGCATCTCCGGTGCCTGAAAGAGGTGGCGGCGGAGGTGAAACGGAGTTGCGAGACGATGGGGGAGACAGACGGAGGCACGGCGCAGCTGAAGGTGATGGAGGCGTTGGAGCAGATGTTGCGATGGCAGTGAGAGTTTTCAGCGAATGGGGATGATGGTTCAAGAGGCTTGGAGGCCGCAACGAGGCTTGCCGGAGCGCTCTGTCAGAGTCTCGGCGTTGGTGCCGGGATCAAAGGGGTAGTCAGCTTGTTCGATGGGGTTGGGCCAATGATTGGGCCGGAGGTGGGCTTGGAGGTCCAAGCCCATAAGGGATAGGGTTGATGGAGAGGTTCTGTGGGTAGAATCAGGTCCTGATATCGACATGTACCAGATGGTCCAATTCATATAAGTATAACTAAAGTCCGCCTCGTTCGGAATAGTTGGACAGAAGGGAAACCATCCTTGCCTCATGCCCCCGATCTGATTAAGTGCCTTATTGATTTCATGGGTGCTTACCTTTTTTTGTTAAGATTGACGTTTTAGGTAGGGTTGTTTTTTTTTTTTGTTTTCGTAGTTGTTTGGTTTTATTGTATGCTTCGTATTATTATTGATAAAAGTCAATCTTTCTAGCTAAAAAATTTACTCCCTCCGTTTCAAAATGAGTATTCTGTTTGTCTAAATTTTTTGTTTCAAAATGAAATTCTGTTTCTATTTTTAGATTATTATATTATTATTTTTTTCATATTACCCTCATCACTAATGCACATAGGCAATCTGCACGTGTATGTAGAAAAGTGAAGGTAATAGTAGAAACACACTAATTTATATGGTCATTCTTAATTTTTGTAAAAAATAGAAATAAGACACTCAATTTGGGACGGGAAGAGTATATGAATCCTCAATGAGCCTTGTCCATCGATGAGCCCATACAATGGCTGGTATATTTTATCAATCCTCTAAGGGCCCAAGATCGTCCATGGGCCATGACCATCGACGAGCCCATATACTGGCTGGTTGAATCGTTAATTTGACGGCACAAATAGACTCGACCAAAACTAAAGTACTGAACAATATTGGAGTTGAGTTTAACAGAGAAACTAACAGTAACAGAGGCGCGTATGAACGGCAGATACATGATCCAGCTAAGATATTTTTGTCTCTCGCTCCCTAAAACCCTAGATATCGGTGATATAAGGGTTTAACCGTTGAACAGGGCTCAGCAGCTCCCTCTCTTTCCTCTCTTTATTTTCTCTCCGGCCTCCATTTTTTTTTCTTTCTCAAGCTTCGAATGGGCAGATCAAAGAAGAAGTCGGCCGCCAAGGTATATTTTTACAATCCGTTTTTCACTGTATTCGACCTCAAAGCGGCGATTTCTGCAGTATCTAATTGCTTAATGGCTGTAATTGGTTTTCGTTTCTTGTAGGCTCAGCAAGCTCCTGCTGCAGTTCCATCACCCAAGAAAGGTGTATATGGTTTATATGAATTTGTTTTTGGTTAGCTGTTTTGTGTGATTGATTGTATCTTAGAGCTGTTGCAGTTATTTTTATGAATAAATATGTTTGGACTTGTTGGATTCTGAAATTGCTGGTTTGTTTTGTGGTGGTCAATTAGAAATTGTAGGCAAGAGAGATGCAGAGGAGGTAGTAGAGAAAATTTCTGCAAAAAAGCAGAAAATAGATAATCAAGCTGTTCAGAAGAAAATTAGCGAGCTGAAAGCTCAGGAGGTAAGAGTCTAATCAAGTGATTTAGATAGTTTACCTGTTTTTTCTCTTCCTTTTTGTACTGTGTTTTCCCCCTGTTAAGATTGGCATATATTAGTCTTAACTTCAAGTTTGTTTATTTACTTGAGAAATTCAATTAAGTGGTATTGGATTTCCTAATTTGGTGTTTGTATAGTTATACTATGTTGTGTTGGGTGCCTCAGAAGGCTAAGCTGATGTGTAACTAATTTGCAGAAGCCTCAGCCTAAGGAATCACAAGCACCAGCCGCAACAAATGGTTCAGTGGCTGGGAAGGAAATACAAACCCCAGCCG
>JAYMTA010003286.1:0-14580 GCA_036897625.1 Pelargonium cotyledonis | reverse complement strand
ATATATATATATATATATATATATAAAAAAAAAAAAAAGGGTAGTATCCTACAATGAAGTGGTCTCCTCAGATCTTGTGTCCCCAGCTAAACTGTGTCAAAATTCATAAAGTTTCAATTTTTATTTTCGCAAGCATTGCTTTGCTCCTTCTGGGTTCTGCTACTGCTTCACATTCCAACCACCACCAGCTTCAACCTCATCGCAATCAGTCATGGACAATCTCCCGACCTACATTCTCCATGAAATTCTATCCCCACTACCCATTAGGTCACTCATGGCCGCCAGGTGCGTTTGCAAATCGTGGCTCCTTGCAACCTCAGACGCCCAATTCGCCCAACTGCACTCAATCAGATCACCCACTGAGACTGAGCTCTTGCTTCGATGTGCCGGCTCAGAGTCGCGCAATGCCCAAGACACGGTCTCAGCGCAACTCGGCTTGGGTGAGTTTGAATCGCGAAACGCTTCTCTTTTTAGGGCTCACTTCAACTTTGTTTTCCAACTCCCGAGTTTCACTGCACACCTCATAATGATGTTGATTTTTTAGCTGCTCCTGCACCATTCCGCTTGGTCAATTGGTGTCGTGGCTTTGTTTGCTACTGTGGTTATGACCTTACCAAAGCTTTTGTTGTGATATGGAATCCAATTATGGGTCAGTTCATTACTTTTCCTGGACCTAGAGCGTCATCTGATTATTGGATGAATTCTATCACTTATGGGTTTGGTTTCAGTCCCAAGGCCAAAAGATTCAAACTTTTGCGTATGATTCGTATAGCTGACAACTTGCTGTTATCTAAAACCGGGACCGAGGTATTAACACTTGAGGATGGTACATTCTCTTGGAGGAATGTTGGTCACTGCCCGTATTTGATTTCCACAACAGTGCGTGGAGTTTTCGTGGAAAGTGTAATTCATTGGTCTGTTGTTGTTTCGGGGGATCAGAAAACTTTTGATTTTGTTATAGCTTCTTTCAACTTTGACAGTGAACAATTTGGAAATGTTTTGCTCCCGCGGCCGTTTGATGGAATTGTAAAGAGTGAGGCCTCTAGACTCGAGGTGATTATAGGTGTTGGGGTATTAGGGGATTGTCTTTCTATAATGGATTTCACCATTCAAGGTTGTGTTGGTGTATGGGTGATGAAGGAATATGGTGTTCAAGATTCATGGGCAAAAACATTTTCTATTGAAGAAATACCATGGTACATTGTAAACAACGACTCATACTTCCAACTCATAAAATATCTGGACAATGGTGAAATATTGATGGTTAAATGCGGTCAATATCTTGTTGCCTATGATCCAGCTAAAAGAAGTCTTAGAACTATAGGCCATACTCGTGTTTGTCACGATCTTGAAGCTATAGCTTATAAGCCAAGTCTTTTCCGGCTCGAGGATGTTATGATGGGATATCATGTGCATGTGTCTGATGTCAAATTAAGGTAAGCTTTAAAGCATATGCGAATCAAATGTAGCTACATGAACATGTATCAGTTGTTCTTTGACTCTGTGTTTTTCCTTTTCATTTTCCTTTTGTGTGATTTCAATTGCTAAGATCTAGTGATCCATCGTGTTGTTTGTGACCACCTCATACCCTTCCACCAAATAACTTTGGCTGTGGGTTGGGAACTTGAAGTCTTGAACTGTTATGAGTTATGACACTAGTCCCCTTTTGATATATATGCATACAGAACTATGATCTAATATTTGTTCAGATCAGATAAATCATGTGATTTTAATTACTAGCTTATTATTATTATTATTATTTTATTTTGTTATATTATGTTCTCAATGTTACATTTTCTTGGTTTAGGCATACTCCACTGGAAGTAGGCGAAAGTGAAATTAGTGTTGACAATAATTTTTTGTGGACGCGTTGGTGGGTTAACCAGGTATGCTTCTATCTGTTGCAAAGGTTGGAAAGTTGTTCCTTATCCTTTAGATGTCATGTCATTTTCAAGTGTGTTAGTTTCTGTCTACCTGGTTGTGAAGCTTATAATTTCCTGTTAAATGGATAACAAGTTGTTGTAGCTAAGTTCTCACGGTTTGTAGGCTAAATGTACTCAAGATAATAATCTGTATGCAAGAAAAAAACTGAAGGTTAAGCTTTGAATTCTTATAAACGGAGTGGTTATTTTTCTTTGATAATCACCAAGGCTGAAAGTATTCGTTGTACTTGAATTGAATTCTCATGACCATTTCATCTTTGGTAAGTGATTTGTCGCTAAGGTAGTTATGTACTAGTCCTACTTGGGGAGTCCACAGCAAATAAGCCTTAAAAAATGGATATTGTTAGATCTTAATCCATCTCGTACTTTGTTTTCGATGGTTCTTTTCTGCATCAATCAAGGCTTCCTTGACTGTAGTTGACTTATTTGAAGCTACGAGGTGGATTTGGGAAGTCATTCGGGATGCTATTCATTTTGCATACTTCATTTCTCCATATTTCCTTTTTACTTTATAAAAAAGTTGAGGAATAGAATTGTCGAGTCTCAATGTATAAATATATTTCCGATACAGGAGAATTATGAAGAATACTTGGCAACGCAAGGCGGGTTCAAGGCTCTATATGGCAGCAAAAATAAACGGAAGATTGCGAGGGATCCCATCTAGGCTGAGCTATTGTTATGAACCATGAATCACATCAGACAGTGTATAGTATGTTCATGATTTTATTATACAAATTTGAGATATATATAAATAGAAAAGATATTTGCAATAGTTTGGCTACATGATGTATTTATTCCTTATATATTATTACTAGATCATGCATTGGCGTAGATCATGCATTGGCTAACCACTAACGTAACCTAACCTCAGTGTCCAATTTACAATTTTTGAACCATTTAGCTCAGATCCTTGTGGGCTCTACTCCTGCTTCAGAGGCCAACAACCGCCATGGGGAACAAGAAGGCAAAAATGGAGTATCCACAATCTGATCCTTCGTCTTCTTTCATGGATAATCTTTCAACGCCCCTTCTTCTGGAAATTCTCCGCCGACTGCCCATCTTGACACTCCTGGCTGCCAGGATCGTTTGTAAATCTTGGCTCTTTCTCATTTCAGATACCCATTTCGCTAAATTGCACTAAAAAACAGCACCCACTGAGCTCTTGCTTCGGTTCTGTAAAAACAACGTGAGATCGGTAGATCTTTGCTTGGGTGAGTTCGAAATGCAAAATTCTTCTCTTTCTAAGATTCACTTTAACTTCCTATTTTGACTCCCAAGAGTTAATGTCTCACCTGGTCGCAATGATGGTGATGGTGTGAACCAAATCTGCAATTGTTTGCTTGGTTGCTTTTGCAATGGAATCCGATTGGTCAATTGGTGCAATGGGTTGGTCTGCTATCGTAGTAAGGGATCTGCTTTGATATGGAATCCAATTACTGGTCAGTAGGTTAGGGTTCCTACATTATCGGATAAAGTGGTAGCAATGAGTAGTTATATGGGTTTGGTTTCAGTCCTAAGGCCAAAAGATTCAAACTTTTGCGTTTGGTTCCTCCTTCAGCTTCAAGTACTAGTTTTAAACACATTGCTGAGGTGTTTACACTTGAGGAAGGTACATTCTCTTGGAAAGATGTTGGTTATTTCCCTGTTCGGATTTCAAAGCCAGTGCGTGGAGTTTACGTGGAAGGTGCAACTTATTGGGTTATTGAGGATCTCAGTAACCTTGATATTAACAATTTGGAATTGAAAAGAATTCTAACCCTACCTGTGGAGTACATGGGAGTCTCGGGGTATTAGGGGGGTTGTCTTTCTCTAACAGATTAACCCGTATAGGTTGTATTGACGTATGGGTGATGAAGGAATATGGCGCTGGAGATTCATGGGAATCAGTATGCAAAACCTAACAAAAAAAGTCTCAGCTCCAATCTAATATAAGCACACTGATCAATTGCATAAGCTACCAATCCAACATACCTTCCCTTTCCAAGCAACAAAAGGCTAATTAAACTACATTTCATAAGCTTGCCAAATCAACTAGACCCGGGAAAAAGTTCCCTCATCCCGTCCCTCAGTTTCAGCATCATTTGTTGGTTTTCCTGTTTGCTTCGCTGTATCCGCACTTTCAATTGCTCCACCTTAGCCTGCTCGTTTTGCAAACTCTCGTTCAACTGTCGGTTATGTCGTTTTAGATGCTCAGTATCATTTTCCAATCTTTGTTCCAACTCTTGTCGTTGTTGACGCTCCTTCCTTAGCTCCCCTCCCCTAGCTTCTCCATCATAGTTATTATTTCTTCCCATAGCACCTCCGTAGTAACCTGTGTCGTAGAGGAAGCTGCGGGGATTTGAACCAATCCGTGTCTCTCTCCTCCCGCATTAGGGACATGGATTTCACCACTCGCAGTGAGAGCATCAGTTCCTTGTTCATCCGGAAATAGTGCTGGCAAAGACTCCAGCACGGAAAACTCAGAAGCAGGACTGACATGTCCATTTCCCTCTCTTCCATGGGCTGCCTCAGAACTTTTCTTCAAAAAATTCTTCTATACATTTAACATTTCATATCAATTCAAAAATAAAATGTCTCATCAACATTTTTATTTCCGTATATTACAATCGCCAGTCGGTATAATAAAATGTCAATGAGTAATGAAACATCATCCTATGAAAAGTACTGATAAAGAACAAGAAGTACTCTAGTGATAAAAACCAAAATCCAACCCAGCATTAAAGAGACAGTAAGAAAATAAACAAACATACCTTTGGATATCTCTTTGCTGCTCTGTTCGTTCCAGGAAACATATTTTGATCAGAAGATTGGGAAAAGGCAAAGAATACCAATTGCTCCAGTTTTCAACCGTCAAATACAGAATTCAAAACTGTAACCTTTGGTCTGCCCTCTTTAATTTTTTTCCTAGTTTAATTACACATGTACTATTTTTATAGGGGAAAAAAAACTTTTCGGTTGGATTCATTTTCTTTATGTCTTGGCTGAAAATTTCCGCACTAGTGTCACTTAAAGCAACGTTATGCCTGTTATTAGCTTAAGTCACGCATCCCACATACAACCCATAAACACTTGTATATCAACACACCAGACGATAGATGGTTCGTAAACAGGACCTCATGATAAATGAGCATTTTTTTTATCAACAAGAGTAACAATCGAATGTCGGACATGAGAGCTCAAGAGAAGCATCTTAAACCACAAGTCTGTTGGTATTGTAGCTAATGTAACTGATTTTGTAATTGGATTCTTTTCAATGTAATGATATATAATTAAGTACTACTCTCTCCGTTCCAAAATGAGTGTCTTGTTTCGATTGTATTTTTGTCCTAAAATGAGTGTCTTTGTTTTTCTTTTCTAGAAAGTTAGTTATGCATAAATTGTTAACAATACCCTTATAAAAAGATAGTTAGAATCTCTCGCCACATAATCATAAGAATACAATTGTAAACATACCATAATAAATAACTTCTTCTTAATTTTTTTCAAAATAGAAAGGAGTACCATGACAGGGAGTACTATTTTGGGTCTACCCAATATTTTGGGACCCTGTTCTGAAATGAAAAAGCTCTTGATTTTATTTTCAGATCGAGCTTCTTGATGATGGTTCCCACCGGCTTCATTTTGTTACTCTCATTGACGTCTCCGTTCACATGCTCTGTTTTCAATTCTTTTCCCGTTTCATGATCGTTGTATACCTCCAACAAAGTCGGGATCTTGTCCAAATGCTTAGCAACATGCTTGTCATAGAAAATCCTCTCACTTATCTGGAACTGCCTCGCGATCTTGATGTTGTTCTTGATCAGCTCCTTCGACAGCAGAATCTTCAGCACATTATACCTCGGACGAATCCTTGTATCAATAGCATATGCAAGCAACTGAGGATACGACATTATATCACCCTTCTCCAACTTCACAGTGTTGAAATAGAAATCCAAACTGCTCCTTAGCCTCTCCTCGGAACGAGAATAGCATTGTGGATATCGCTTGAAAAGAGCCAAAACCTCATCTTTAGAAAACCCAAAACTCATAAAGACCTTCACTTTCTTCTCCCAGAGAGGAACACCCAGAGAAGCCACAATGAGAACCGCAAGCAGAAACGGAGGAGCAGATGGGTCGAGACCCAACTCGTGTTTCACGATTCTGAGCGCAGAGACCAATCTATCAACACTTGGTTGCATTGATTTGGTGCGCGTGAGGAGGGTGTTGGCTATGGTATCAACAGCTACACCTTCCTCGAGAAGCAGATCAATGGTGGGCTCCAATGTGGCCTTCAAATCGTTGGTCAAGAGTCTCGGACAGCGCTTCACAGCTTTCTGGACTCGCTCTTGGGTTCCTAGAAGTGAGAAGAGAAATTCGAGGGAGGGTTTGATTCGATTGCTCAAGCTTCTCCCCAAAATGGCCGGGTTGGAGCTAATCAGGTCGTGGAGAAGAGAACCTGAGAACCCAGCTTGAACCAGGTACTCCAATTTGGGCTTTAGGTTTTGCTCGGCGTTGTAGGGCTGGGTGGCGAGAGAAGGGAACTTTCTGGCCATTTCGGCGATTTGTGTATCGTTGAATCCATGAGATTTGAGCAATTTGAGAGTGGTAACATAGTTGAGAGCTTTCTTTTCGAGAGTCTTGGGATTTTGATAGAGGTGTTTTTCTGATGGTAATGGAGAAAAAGCAGAATAAACAGAGAACCGAGTGGTTGTTGTTGACGATGATGGTGATAAAACTGATCGGTTTTGCGGGAAAAATATTACATTCTGGTTTATGAACTGAAAAGTAGCCATTGAAGGAGCTTGCTGGTTGGAGATAGATGAATAAAGGTGGGAGCTTTTTCTACAGGTATCGAGTTTTGCTGTAAGGAAAGAGACAGTAAGGTAAGGGCCACACAAATTATATCTTTTAACCATAGAATTTCAAGAGCTACATTGAATATTTTACTGATACTAAAAACATTTCTCTGCTCGAAGCTCAAATTGCTAGCCACGCTGATCGGACCTCCAAGAAAACCCTCCTCGCCGCCACTACAAGATCCGGCCGCCACAGACTTAACAGTACAACTCGAGATTTGCTTCAAACTAGTGTAAATTTCTGTGATTTATTTCTTTGAATTGTTTCTGCAAACAATTTCTGATCCAATGGAGTTTATGGATTTGAGAGATTCTCCTATTTCTGGTTTGTGTTTGAAATGATTCTGTGAAAATGTTTTCCTCTTACAGTGACAACCTTTTATACATAGAACCCTATTAGTTTTATAATTTAGATAAAAATTGACCTATTGTTCTAACCAAACACATGCACCATAGAGACTGTGAACAGTGAAAGCATCAATGTCCATGATATTCTCAAAATCATGCCTAGAAAATTTTGTAAACAGCATAAACTGAATCACTCAATAATACATTGCACAGTACAATTTACATTCATCTATCAATTTATCTTCTCGAAATAATTAACATAACACCTCTAGGTACCACAATACTTGAACAACGACACATTCACTTCAAACTCTCAACCGAGATTAAGAATAGCATCTGGCACCTCTCGCCGATGACATGCATCATAGCAAATCCACACCTGCACTATCACATATTATTTCTTCAATTTCGAACTAGCATTTCCCTCATCATACGAGATTTTGAGCTCTATTGGCTTCTTTAAGCTCCTTTTTTCCTTTCTTGAGCTCCTCTGACCTTTTTTTCATTTTTTTCTAGATCAGATTTTAGTTTCTCAATTCTTTTCGAAAGCTCATCCAGTTCTGCACTTACCTTTGTTGTTCTCTCGCTTGCTTCTTTGTCAGCCTGAAGTCCAAAGTAAGCATATACGACTCTTTTGTAGCTATTGAAGGCAAATTGAATTTTGAACCCGGCAGATTTTACCCTGACCAAGCGAACCCACCATTCAATGAGTAAATTCTGTGACATCCTTGATACTGGTGATGCACATTTTATTCACAACTTCACAAAATAAGACACAGAAGCACATATTCATCTGCGGACTTAGCACGCAACCATTGCAAAAATTCCCGTGTTTAGCAAATAAACCTTCAAGAATGTTGGCGAAGTTCCGTGTTACTTGGTGCTCTCTAACATTAACCACAGGTTCCTTACCATTTGTGCTTTTTAGAAACTCAAAAACCAATCATTTTGTTTCATCCAAAGTTGAATTGGAGTTGAGTTTACTTGTGAACTTTATCATGGGATTGTTTGAATATAAAAGCTTATCTGAAGCATCAGATTTGCTATTATTTCCAAAAGTATCATCCTATGTTTTAGCTTCAAGCGCCTTACAGACCTCATTGATCTCTGCATCATGTTCGCGTTTAATGTTGGAACATAAAACTTGCTCCAAGGTCTGACAATTTGTGACCTTTGCTTTCTCTACGCTTCTGTCCTTGGCTTCTCTTTCACACTCGAGTATTTCCTCCTCTTCCAGTATTTTGCTTGCTCGAACCAACTTGCCATCATCCCGGCCTTGCTCTAACAAGCACAGTACCTAATATACACAGTTGAAGAAATTCCTCATATAAGACTTAATCAATTTAGAAATAGTCATTTACATAAAACGAGATACCTCATAAATAAGGCATTGGATGTGCACTTCAAATTTGCAGATACCACAATAATAAAGACAATCATTTGGATCTTGTTGTTGCTCACAGGCGTCACAATAGCATTGGTAATGCTCCTCCCCCAAATGATCCTCCTCTGCTTCTACAAGGCGAGGCTTGAGAGTGAGGGCATGAAAGTGACACTTGGGATCATGAACTGTGTGGCAAACGAAAGTTTTTGAAAACTACAGCACATTTATGAAGTGTATATTGGTGCCCACCACTACACGTGTACTTCATCCCAACGTCAATCTGAACATCACATTCATCGCATATATCATCCAGAGAAGCCATTTTGAGGTATAGAGGATAAGCTCGATGCAAGGGATGGATGAGGATAAGTTCGCACAGCACTCAACGAACAAATGGTATTCATAATAATCGGTAAGCTCTCCAAATGCATCCATTCTTTTTTACTCTTCTAATTGGCGGGATGCTAAAATCCCATGAAGATGTTGATGAGGATGATTCTTCCGTTTGATTTTGCTTCACAACTTCTAGTTGACTCCTTAAAATTATTAAGAATGTCACGGTTCTCTTCTCTTAGTTTTGTGATCAAAATGTCAACTGCACTAACTAAATGTGGTCACCAGAGAAAACACGAGATGAAGTGCAAGTAAAGATGCGCATTTAATTAACGACGCTATTATCTATATATTCTGCTTCTCTTTTCCATACTAATTTACTTTTTCTTTTATGAAAGCATATTCTTCTCCATCTCAAGTCTTGTTTCTAAATTTGAAAAAAATTAAAAGAAAGAAAAAGAAAAAAAGATGAAGTGCAAGTGAAGATAGGTATTTGATTTAAGGTCTCTACTCTCTAGCTACTTTGTATGTTTCTTCTCTCTTTTTCATACTGTTTATATGGAAGCATAATTATTCTTCTATATAAACAGGCTAACTAGTGTTAATTTGTGAGTGACATGTCAAACTTGTATAGACTTGACTCAGTTTCAATCATAATTAAGATCAAGAACCATGCCAAGAAAAGAAGTAAAAATTGTGGAGCAAACCCGAGCAGCTAGAAAATCATCCTCGTCGGCATCTGGATCCAGCAGGAAGTCGCGCCATGATTTTAGTATTCCGCCAATCAAAGCAATAAAAGTTGAAGAAAAACCAGATGAAGAAGGTAATCCCACCTAATATTATGAATACTATTATGAGTACGATTCAGATGAGGAATATGAGTACAGTTTTGGGTTTCCGGAAGAAACGGCTCCGGTGCCATCCCTTCCATCCCTACCACGCTCTTAATCCCCCAACCCCAAGCCTTAAAAGCAAATACTGCAATGCTTGTGGTATGTTGATGGATTTTGGTTCATTTTACAAATGTGATGAGTGGCCGTGTGATTTCATGATGCACGACGCGTGTGCGTGGCTGGCACCTACTATATCCAAAGACCATCTTCCGGCTAATTACCAACATCCTCACAATCTTTGCATCTTTGTGCTCCCTCTACTCTATAGAAAGCGATGTGGTTGGCTTTGCTCAGCCTGTGGTGAGATCGTGGACGCGGTTTTTTCTCGCTGCGTGTCGTGTGACTTCAATCTCCATCTCAATTGCAACCAAATCCAACAAAATCTACCACTCTTTATCACCTTTGCAACAATAGGCAATCATGAGACCTTTAAACTTGCTGATGCGTACACTTTAATACCTGATGATATGTTTCTTGTCCCTATCCAATGCATTGTTTGCAAGCGACCGGGTTGGCACAGATATTACTATATGTGCACGGCCAGAGGATCTTCAGTACTTTTAGCTCACATTGGTTGTGCCTTGTCGGTATGTGGGTCGACGTTCAAAATATATCTTGACCAAAAGAAGCAGATCGCACTTGATTCCCACAAAGAACATCCACTGTATCTCCACGATCGTATTGATGATGAAAAGTGCTGCAGTAGATGCAAAGCACCCATCAGCAACTACAAGCCTATTTATGCCTGCAAAATATGCAGTTACTATATTGAAAAATCGTGTCTAAACCTCCTGCAAACCATGACCCATCCATTTCATTCTGCACATCCTCTCCACCTCGGAACTTCTTCTTATTCTTGGGATAAACATTATAATGATATAACATGCAATGCATGTTATTGTGGTTTTAAAGGAAATGGGTTGTGGTACGAGTGTCTGTGGGATGACACATATAAACTTCATCCCAAATGCGCTCTGTTCTTCTAAAACTTCCATTTGCCGGTCACCATTAAAGATCCCAAGTGTCACTTTCACTCTCTCACGCTCAAGACCCGCCTGGTGGAAGTAGAGGGGGATGATCAGCTGGGGGAAGAGAACCAAAGTTATTGTGATGCCTGCGAAAAGCCGAGAGATCCGGATGACTGTCTTTATTATTGCAGTCTCTGCAATTTTCAAGTTCACGTAACATGTGTGTTACCTGAGGTACGTTGATATAAATGATTGACATATTTAATATTTTCTCCGTTTCAAAATGAATATAATTCATTTGCGTAGTGTTTTGTTATAATACGTATAAACAAGTGAACAAAAAACATAGCTACTATAGATGTTTCTCTACATTAGGTTTTAATGCATGTCTACACATTTTTGTTTTTCACACATTCCTTAATGTTGATCTAAACAACTTTTTAGCCAGCTTTGCGTTATTTCTACTGTTTCTCTCAATTTTGTGCACTTATTTACGATTTATTAGGTACTATGCTTACTAGAGAAAAAGCGGGATGATGTCAAGTTTGTTCGAGTAGAACACATATTGGAAGAAGAGGAAAAAAGCAATCGCGAAAAAATAGCCAAAGATAGAAGGGAAAAGGAAGCAAAGTTCAATAATTGTCCCACCTTGAAGGAAGTCTTATGCTCCTACATTAACCTTGAAGACTTTACAGAAATCAATCAGGTTTGCAAGGTTGTTGAAGATATAACATGGGACACCATTTTTCGAATGAGCAGCAAATTTGACGTTTCTCATGAAAAGCTTTTATATTCAGATGATCCCATCATAAACTTTAAAAGTAAGCTCAATCCTAACTCCAACTCTGCTTTGATTGAAACAAAAAGATTGGTGTTTGATATTCTGAACAACCAATATGGTGAAGAGCCTGTGATTGATGTTAGAGAGCACCAAGTAACCCACAACTTCGCAACCCTGCTTGAAGGTTTGTTTGCCAAATATGGAAACTTTTGTGTTACGTGTGGGTTAAATTAGCCGATGAAGATATTCTTCTGCGTCATATTTTGTGAAGTTGTGCATAAAATGTGCAACACATGGGTTAAGGATGTCACCGAGGATTTACTCATCCAATGGTGGAATCGCCTAGCCATAGTGCAAGCGGCAGGGGTCCAAATTCAATTTGCCTTCCAGAGTTTCAAAAGAGTTGTTTATGCTTATTTCGGTCTTCGAGCTGACAACGAAGCATTTGAGAAAATGACTCAGGTGCGCGAAGAATTAGAGGAGCTACCGAAACAGATTGAGGCACTAACAAGAAGGCTTGAGGAAGTCAAACAAAGGTTAAAGAAGCTCAGGGACGACGAAAAGAAGTTTAAAGAAGCATTTAGGGCTAAAAGATCTCATCTTATGAGGGAATGCTTGTTTGAATTTGAAGAATTAATCTGTGATCGAGCAGGCGTGGACTTGCTATGATGGATGCCATTAGTGAGGTAAATTATCAACCAAGCTGCCTGATGCAGTTTTTCAAAATTATATTATTAATTAGTTAATATATATATCATTGTTACATACTGATATTAATTAGTGCCTTATTTTTGTTGATGTAGCTTGGTGTGTTCTTCATCTCAGTTCACATTGTCTTCAAGTATTGTGGTGGACTTGCTGTTTGATTGATAGACTGATTGTAATTTCCTGTAATTTGATTGACTGAATGAATATCTATGATGTTATATATTATTGTGTGATTGACTTGAAATATTAGCCGAACGTGCGAGTGCTTCACAGTGCGTTTGGTTATCTCGGGCTCTCTCTGGCGTGTTTTGCAGGGTAGTTCGAGCCTTCAGTGTGATGATGAGATCTTCAATCCGAGACTCTCGAATGTTAGTTTCAAGAGAGTCGTCAGAGTCAGACGCTTAAATTGTTTGGAGACTTGATTTCTCACTGAATTTGTCCTAGATGTGGCGCTCGAGCACAGACGTGACATTCGGACACCACGTGTTACTTCTTCATTTGTTGGGTTGAATAATAAACAATTGCATTCTAATTTAACAACCATGGTATGAAACATAATTACAAATAATGGAAAAGATTTGATATTTCAACAAAAACAATCATAGAAAATAACATGTACTCTCTCCGTCCTAAAATGAGTGTCTTGTTTTCATTTTATGCAAAAATTAAGAGTCGTCAAATAATTTAGTGTGCTTCCAATACTGTCATCACTTTCCCATCAACACCCCCATGTTCTCATTTGCACATGTGCATAAGTGATAAGGGTAATATGAGAAAAACAATAATATAATAACCTGAAAATAGAAACAAGACACTCATTTTGGGACAAAATGTTTTGACAAACAGGACACTCATTTTGGGACGGAGGAAGTATGTGTTATGAATATTATTTAGTGGATGTACATGTGAACTAAATATCTTAGACTCCTAATTATATTAGATTAGTTTCTTTTCATTGTAATTCCTATTCTAGTAGAAGCAGGTTAATTGTCCCTATATAAATAAAGGGCTAATTGTTGTACACAAAGGAATGATCAATAAAAGCTATGATATTTCTTCTCTCTTATATTTTCTCTGCTTGTGTGTTTTGCTCTCAAATTTACAACACGTTATCAGCAAGATCCGACTCAAGGTATCAATTATATATATATGTTTTCCATGTTTTGTATTTTACAATAAACAATATTTTTTTGTCTTGATCTCGTGGATGACTTAGTCATCAAAATCTAATTTATTAGCATTCTGAAATATAGAGTTTGGCAGTAACAATTTCAAAACCAAAACAACAATTTCAAAACCAAAATCCCTTTTTCCAGTGAGCACATGTTTTTTTTCTTGCTTTGATTATTATTATTTTGTTGTTGTTGAGTAATACCTTTATCATTATTTGTTTTTCATAAATATATGTTAATGAATTTACTTTGGCTCGGTGTCTACTGTTGCTGTATGATTTCAATACCATAACACTTAATCAATAATGACTTACATGTATTGATTATTGGTTATTCCTTGTACGTAAATTATGAGGTTTTTTTTTAATTTTCCTATCAATACACAAAGTGTACATATTTAATATCATAATGCACGTACTGTTTAATATCATATTGCTCCCTATTATTGGTTATTCCTAATTATTGTTTATTTTTATAGCATTATAATGTCCAATTTTGCACAATATAATTAGATGCACTTGTGATCACAAGATTTCAAATCTGTGAGCGAGTATAACTCGGCTTTGTTTAGAATCCGTTCTCAACTATTATTGTATGGAGTAAATGTCACGGATGAGGATATGTTAGAAAAGACATTGTCCACTTTTCATGCATCCAATATGCTCTTGCAGCACCAATATCGTGAAAGGGGTTTTCAGAAATACTCCGATTTAATTTCTTGTCTTCTAATGGCAGAACGAAACAATGAACTATTGATGAAAAATCATGATTCTCATCAAATTAGATCTGCTCCTTTCCTAATAATGCATGAAGCTAATGTTAGTACTATTTCCGGTAGTACAAAGTTGACTGAAGGTTCCGGAAGAGCTAATATAGTGTTACCTGAAGGAACACTATTACAAATTAATGATGCACTATATTCCACAAAATCTCAAAGAAACTTGTTAAGTTTCAAAGATATTCGCCGAAATGGATATCATATTGAGACAACAAGTGATGGAAAAATTGAATACCTTTATATTACAAATATCATATTAGGAAAAAAATGCATCTTGGAAAAATTATCAGCATTTTCCTCTGGTTTGTACTATACACATATTTACTGTATTGAATCTCATGCTATTGCAAACTAGAAGTTTGCAAGCACAATAAGTTTGTCATTTGGCATGACCGGTTAGGCCATCCCGGATCGATCATGATGCGCAAAGTAATTGA
>JAYMTA010003285.1:0-14581 GCA_036897625.1 Pelargonium cotyledonis | reverse complement strand
AGGTCACTTGCTATTAAAAAATTGACTTGATGTCTCAAATTGATCCGACTTCACCAACCGAGACGTACCAAATGAGTTTGATTCACGACAATTCGCATTAGTTTTTTTTTTTTTTTTTCTCTAAGATTTTATTCGAATAAAAGTTTCCTACGATATACATACATATTATGTATAATATTAATTTGGTTCGTGTTTTTTTCCGAACTAAGATTCGAATATCAATTGACCAAGTTATCGGATCGGTTTGGGTTGACCCAGTTACCCAACCCTACCATTTATTTAAGTTAAATAGGTTCATTGAAATTTTTTAATACATTGTTACAAAACTTTGACATATAATTAAACATATATTAATGACAATTTTTAACTAGTTTTGAAAACTTATTTGTACAAAATTAAGAGTTTATGTATTTGTTTGTATAAAATTTGACAAAGTAGGTTTATTTGTATATTTAGCAAAAGTTTATGTATTTATTTGTACAAAGTTTTATAATATAAATCTATTTGTACATTTATTGAAAGTTCATGTATGAAATTTGTGACATTTCAATAAGATTTCACCCTAATTTAAGCCCATTTATGGTAGTACTAGCTTCTGAGTAGGCCACTAATGGGCCTCCAAGTTGGCCCACAATAGTGACTGTCACGGTCTCCGTCACAGTGATATATAGACACGCCGTTGACGTAAACACATCACAGTGACCGCCGAAAACAGAACACAGAAAGCACCATAGCCTCCTCTTCCTCCAGACTCTGCAGTGGAGCTCGAAAGCACCGAGCCACCTAAACGGTGCGTTTCAATGGAGATCAGCTGCCCAATTGACGCACAGTTCGCCAATGAAATCTCCGCTCTTCTCAAGCCCCCACCTCCTCAGCAAGTTCAGGCAAGCTCTCTCTATCACTCCCTACGAGTTTTCTGTTTGGTAGCTAAGAAAAGGACGAGAAAAAGAAAAGAAGAGAGAGTTTGTGATACACGTATTGAAGTATCTAACTGATGGGTTGTTAAATTGAGTTTGTATTTGCTTTGGGTTGATTATTGATGCTAAAAAGGTTAATGCTTTTACATGACGAGACCTTGGATTGTGTTTCGAGTAACGTTTTGAGAATGGGTTATATTGAAGTTTTGAAATTTCACTTTGAATGTTAAGGAGTGTTTTCTGTTTGGTATCTGAGAAAAGAAAATTTGTGATTGTTAAATGTAGTTATTGGTTATGTTCTTGTTATTGCTGCTAATGCTTTTGCATGATATGAGCTTCAATTGTGTGTTAATTAATGTTTTGATTGAAGTTTTGAAATTTCACTTTGAACTTTCAGGAGTATTTTGAACAGCTTATAAGAGTGAGGCAATGCCAAGGGCTCAATGTGAAGCAAGATGGCGAATTTGGAAAGGGTACATTTGCTTATGAACTTTGAGCCTATTTTTATGATCTTTTTTCAAAAGTTGATGATGACGTGGTATTTTAAGAGTTTATGAACACAATTAGTGGGTGTGTTTATGTATGATAAAGTTGTTGATGTTAATATATCTAGTGTGTACTGTATAAAGCAAAGGCTTAATCGGTGAACTTTAGTTTGTTGAAACTAGGTACCTTCTGTAGATGACACCAAAAAGAAAACCCATAAGAGTGCCCTAGATATAAAGGGCCACTGGGCCAGCCATTCAGGGCATAATCTTGTTGTTTTATTCATCGTTAGAACTTGTAATCATTTTTTTTTTGCTCCATTCTGTTGCGTTTACTAGTATTTTACTTCTGAATAAACAACCTTTCAAATCCATAGAATATACATAATGGCTGTCTTGAAACTTGGAAGATTCATATCGTGGTACTCTTTTCTATTTCTTTTATTTTAGGAAAAATAAATCATGTTTTAACACAGTTTCATGCTTGTTTTATGATTCTTATTACTTTATTTAGTACTTATGTAAACAGTTTTAAATTTGGTATCTCAACTGGTGAATTTCAGGTGTTTATGCTGAGTTGGATTTTAAAGAAGGGGACCTTGTTTTTAAGGACCAAATGCTTGTGGGTGCTCAACATTCTTTAAATAAGGTATCGTACATGTAAATTCTTGTTTTGGTTATGCTAAAGCAAATTTTTAAACCCTGAAAGTTTGCTTATGTATTTTGTTTCTTCTCATTTTGATTTGCAGATAGACTGTTTAGTGTGTAGCTTCTGTTTTCGTTTCATTGGTTCAATAGAGTTTCAAATTGGAAGGAGACTTTATTTGCAAGAATTAGGAGCGTCGGCTATCCACAGATGTGATACTGAGACCTTTTCACACATTTCAAAAGATTGTCATGATACTGATCCGTCTGATGGTGAAGACACTTCGTACGTGAAAAGTCATGACAACTCGGGAGGGTGTTCTTCCAGCAGTTCCAAAGATAAAATTCCGTTGCCTGATGGGATTGTGGAATCATTGATGAATGGTGGATTGGAATTGCCTTACTCCAAAGAGTTCTCATTGCCTCCTGCTGTTCCATGTCCCGGTGGTTGTGAAGATGCTTATTACTGCAGGTAGGGTAACTTTACTTGTACGGCCATACTATTTTATTTATTAAGTTGTTTATTTGACCATAAGTGTCTGTTCTAGAGTTTGTTCTGCATTAACAGTAAGACTAGAAATAGAAGAGACTTGGCATGGACACGAACAAGTCATATAAAAAAAAAATCTGGTAACTTGTTAGTTTATGATTCAGTCATACCTTCACTATTAGGTGCTTGCTTCGAGAAGTTACTGTAAGTTCGATGATCTACCAGCAACTGGACAGAATAGCTAACTTATAAGCCTCCTTTTGTAGTTATTGATTGTGTCTTTCTGAGGATTTTTCCTTTCGAAACTCCAAACAAAGTCTAATAAAATGTCATTAAAAACCAATTTTCGCTGTTGAGGTTTTCATATATATATATAATCAAGTTCAACAGGAGAAAAGCTAGTGTTTAAGCGATCTTGTTATTTAGTGGTATAGCTAATGAGCTAAGCACGATTTTTTAACTAGTAGTAGACCTGCTTATATTTTTATGGAAGTGCTCCCTGTTTTTATAGGTACTGATTTTATTTAAACAAATTATCTTTCTTTCTCTTAATCATTAAGTGATGCGTATTGATAAAATTTCAAAGCGGTGTTATCTATAATTTGCAGTGAACTATGTGCAAAGGCTGACTGGGATATATTTCATTCTTTACTTTGTACTGGGGAGAGGTTGGAATCGACATGCCGGGAGGCACTTGTAAAATTTATACAACATGCTAACGGTGAGTATCTAACAGTGTATGCTTTAGTCTCCAAGATTTATATTTTGTATTTTTTTTCTCTCATTGCATTTATTTTCTCTATTCCCCTTTCACAATATTGCTTCCAGAAACAAATGACATTTTCCTCCTTGCTGCTAAGGTATGTTGAACTTTATATGAGGGCTATAACTTTCCTATTTCCCATCTCTAGAGGCTAATATGAACAATTTCATGTAATCTTTATCCATTATAATATTGCAACACACATACACGCACACGTTCCATATAGACTTAAAAGTTGCATAAAATGTATTGCAACTCTCCCCAAAAGAAAAAAACTTTCAGTGTCTTCTGCGAACTATCTCTAGCATGTATCAAATAACATGGATTCTTTTTCTTCCATTTTTCAGGCAATTTCTGCCACCATTTTGAAGTATAGGAAGTTGAAAGCAACTTGTCCGAAGCAACAGACGAATTGCCTCGCACCTAATATCTCACGTAATTCTGATTTTTCTATACTCATGGAGGCTTGGAAGCCATTCTCAATGGGACACAAGCGAAGGTAACTGTTGATGTTCCCAACATTTTCGATTTAAATTTCGATAGAAGGTTCATATAAATCTTCAAATATTTGTCTCTTGGGTGCATTCTATATGTTCGTACTTCGTACTGTCCAATGTATTCAAGGTTTATTCCATTTTGTCAGGTGGTGGGATTGTATTGCATTGCCAGACGATGTTGATTATTCTGATGAAGCTGCATTTAGGTTGCAAATAAAAGAGCTGGCATACAAGGTAAGAGTTCCGTGTACATGTTATTTTGAAATTCTTTTTTACATGTTAGCATAGGAAGAATGAGAACGTAATATTCATCAACTATTATAAAAATGATTTACTGTAATTAGTTGAGTTGGTAGCTTGATCCCTATAGGTAAAACCCTTTTTGTCCATTTGTCTCGAGAAACTTTTTCAGAGATTGGTTTAAGTTTTGTTTCACTTGCAACTTTTGAAGTTTCCAATCTAGATCTCAGTATCTGTCTATAATCAGTGATTTTGATTGATTCCTATGAGATCCCAATTAATAACCGATGCATACTCGTTGATGAGTTGGACTTGTTTATATATTCTTCTTCTTCAACACGCACTCTTTACTATTCATTTTTTTATTATCTTTCCAGTCACTGCAGCTTCTGAAAGCGGCCATATTTGACAAGGAATGTGAATTACGTATCCTTCAAAGTCTTCAATGAATTGACTTCTGTTCATTTGAGAGTGACTATGTTACGTGATATTCTTACTGTTGAAAATTGAAGTCCTTGACACGTTGTAGTGTTCTCTCTCGATATCTATGGCCATATTATCGGCATGTTTGAGCTTAACAATCTGTAAGAATTGCAACTTTTGAAGGCTTAGGAAGCAAATTTGCCACACATGTCTAATTGCATTTGTTATTTGCTCGAGGAGTCAAGGCATTCAGATAATAATTTAAATGCTTATATGTAACAGTGATCTGGTCGTAGCGTCTCCAGTCGAGGATTATTTTTTATACATTGATGATCTTCCGTATCTTGAAAAGGTTAGAATCATTATCCTCGGAGTATTTTCTATCTAATAAATAGTTCAAAACTTATTGCCTGTACCGTTCATGACAGAAAAAATGTGAGGAGATTACAAGGCCGCTTCTGGATGCTCTTGGTGATGATTATTCAGTTTGTTGCCAAGGTACGCTCTAATATTTAACATAACTCTTCTGTGAGGTGTGATAAAAGTGTTTCCATGTTATCTTGCGAGCTTTTCAGTTCACCATATGTTTGGCCTTGTTATTATAGAAAACTTGTATATTTTACCCCCTCCGTTCTAAAATGAGTGTCTTGGTTTTCTTTTTCTTTTTTTTTTGAAAAATTAACGAGAAGTTAGTTAGTGTTGTATATTTTCTCTTGTCCCCACTTGCATGTGTTGTAACATACTCTTAGGAATACTAACTAACTTATTTGTAAATTATTATTGGTAATTCGTGCATAACTAACTTCCAGAAAAGGAAATAGGACATTCATTTTGGGACAAAATTGCAAGAAAAACATTACACTCATTATAGGACAATTGGATTAAGGGAGTATTCTTGTTCCTAGAAACTATGTGCGGCGAGTTTTTCTTTCTTTCTTTCTCTGTGTGGGAAAATTGTCTATGTACACGATGACTACGCAATGTTAGGAGCCCCGTGCACTGGGCCGCCCTTATAGTGGCAATTTTTTTTCTCTAATGATATTTTGACAGGTTATGCCAATCTTATCATGAACCGTTTTATACATGTATATTTCATTGTTAATGTAAAACTTTGTGTTAGGTACCGCATTCTTTCCTTTGCAAAGTTGTATGAACCATTCTTGCTGTCCTAATGCCAAAGCGTTCAAACGAGAGGAGGTATGTTCAAAAACCAACCTTTGCATGTAATAGTTTTAGATTCTTTTATCACTTATTAGATTCATTTATCACTTATGACTTTCGAACCATCTCATTCTTCACCCTATGGATTCCCGACATTGCTTGGCATAATCATTTTGTTTTGCATTGCAGGATAAAGATGGACAAGCAACAATACTCGCTCTCCGACCCATTTGCAAAGGAGAAGAGGTAAACATATTCGTTGAATAGTTTGAGCTTTGAACTCTCTTTTGTACAATCAACGGGTAGTTTCATTACACCGTTGCTGACAACTGACGCATATACGCCTCCAGGTGACAATTTCGTATATAGATGAGGATGTTCCTTTCGAGGAGAGACAGGCTTTGCTTGCAGATTATGGTTTCAGATGTAGCTGTCCAAAATGTTTGGAGGAAAAATAGGTATAGCAAACATATCTCCAAGAAGACATAAACAAGTTGTCTTGAAGGCCATGAGTGATGAGACTGAACAATTTGGTGCAACCATGAAGTTCATTGATTAGTTTACAGTTGCTTTTTGTTTCTTTTCTCAAGTAATTGACATATTTACAAGAAAATTCTGAAGATGTTGCCTACAATTTTGGTATCTTCTATATAGGGGCAGTTGAGTTGATTTGTGGGAGCAAACTATAAAAATGAAAATCTTTCAAACTATGGAGGGGAAATTCAAAAGCTATGTAGGGGATTTTTTTTTTAATTTTGATATAAACCATTATGATATACCACATAGCCTGAACTTATTTTTACTTTTATTTTAATATAGTATTCAAATAAACCCTACACTCTCACACTCTCTCACACACACACACACACACATATACTATTACTACCCAGTCCCATACCACGCCCGAGAGGGGTCTCGAACACGAGTCCTCAAAGCATGTCCCAAGTCTTGCTATCATTTAGTCAAGTGGGCAGTGGTGAACTTGTTTTTACAGATGTGGGTTGCATAGATTAATCTTCAAGCATGGTTGAGTCAACACGTTTGATACGATAACTCCAAATTTTAATTAATACCTACAATTTGCATTGCATGCCTTTCACATGGAGTTCGGGTTTAAAGAATACTACCTCCGATTCAATTTAAATGTCATTTTAGAATTTAATTTTTGTTTCAAAATAAATAATATTTTTTATTTTTATCACATATATATACATGGTTTTTCCAACTCTAGAATGATTTTTCCAACTCTAGAATGATATTAATTTGAAACGGAGGTAGTAACAAATTTAATTTTAACTGTCAATTTGTCATTTCTAATATAGTGATGTTATATGTCAAATATTGTTCAAAAATATTTATAACAAAATAATTGATGGAATGTGATATGTTAATTATTTCATTAATGACTCGGTAGAATTACAATAAAACTATTTACTTTCCGTTTATTTTTTACTACTATATAAGACTGACCAACCTGCACTCACTGTAAAAAAATATCAAAATTTCACCGTTTTCACTTTTTTCACGTCTCTTGTCTTTTCTCTGACAATGAATCACTTAACTCGTCCGGTCGCCTTCACTCGGCTCAACTCGCCCGAGTCAGCTCCCTTACCCACCGTCGACTCCGTACGTCGCCGCCATGTCCTCACCAGCTCCACCGTCAACTTCGCGCCCCGAAGACAACTCTCATACACCAGAAGCGATCGGAGCAAGTTCACCACCTCGTTACGAGCTTCGTCGACGAATCACACTCGCCCGCCGGAGCCCGAGGACTTCCACTACAACCCCGCCGTGGAGCGTTACGGAAATGAAGAAGCATCGGAGGTTTGGGCCGTGAGGAGGAGAGGTAGACGCGGGAGGAAGGAGCTTCCGGAGGAGCTGATGAGGAACGTGGTGAAGCTCACTTGCGCGTCCGTGGCGGAGGGTGGAGTTTGCGAAGTGTATGTCGTTGGAACAGTTCACTTCTCTGAGGTAAATGTTTGCTTCGATTCTTGAGAGAAAATGTTGTTGATGCTCTTATTTTGTTTATAATTTTAATTTTGCACTTAGTTGCTAAATATCACAATGAGTTCTGTCGGAAGATTCGTGAAGCCGATCGTCGATTTTTGTTTGTTATCTGGCTTGGTTGTAGTAGTAGTATGAGTTTTGAGATGATTCATGTAGTGGATCTCAACATTAATGTTCGAGTAATGGCTTGCTTGTTGTTTTTACTTGTTGAGAATTTGATATTGCCTTTGAAAAGAGTTTGTTGCTGTTAGTGTTGGAGTTGCTGCTGCTGCAATCCACATTGTTCTGGAAATAGTTTGGTGGTTGTTTTTGTTCATCGCTGCTGTTGTTATTATTGTTGTATCGGTAGTATGAGTTGTGATAAATGATTATTGTAGCAGATCTTAACATTGTTTTGAGAGATGCTTGCTTGTTGTTGAGACCTAAATAGGAAAATGAGCTGGTGGTTGTTATTGGTGCTGTTAGAGTTGATGTTTATGGTGTTGCTGCTGTTGCAATCCACATTGTTTTGGAAATGGTTTGGTTGTTTTTTTTTTTTATCATTCGTGTTGTTGTTATTGTTGTAGCAGTAGTATGAGTTGTGATAAATGATTCTAGTAGCAGATCTTAACATTGTTTTAGAAATAGCTTACCTGACGTTGTTGAGACTTCCATATTGTTTTGAAAATGTGTTGGTTGTTATTACTGGTGTTTATGGTACTGTTGCTGCTGCTGCAATACACAGTGTTTCGGAAATGGTTTAGTTGTTATTTTTATTGTCCGTCGCTGTTATTGTTGTTGTAGTATTAGTTTGAGTTGTGATAAATGATTCTTGTAGCAGATCTTAACGCTGTTTTAGAAATAGCTCACTTGTCGTTGTTCTTGAGACCTCCCTATTGTTTGGGGAAAAAATGTTGGTTGTTGTTTTTGCTGATGTTAGAGTCGGTGATGATGGTGTTATTGTTGGTGCTGTAATCTCAACATTATTTGGGAAATGTTTTTTTGTTGCTTTTGCTTAGGAATCTTGCGAGCAAGTGAGAGCTATAATCAATATTCTGAAACCAAAGGTTCTTTCCTTCTAAAACTCACCTACTTGTCTGCTTGTAAGTTAATTCAAATTTCAAAAGTGAAGACACATTATTAACAGTTCCAAATTACCATTAGTCACTGCAGTTTGTTTTTGTCGAACTGTGCGAAAATAGGTCTTATCATCTTTTCCCACTACGATATGGAAAGATAAAGGTTTGTATTATACAATTTCATTTACTGTTAGGTTTGATATCTCGGTTTTAAGATTGAACTTGCATATTTACAAATGTATAGTTTTCCAGATGCCAACCATTGTGGAAATCTTTAATGTGTGGAAGAAAGATTGTGATACATTTGGAACAATCATGTCTTGGTTTGCTCTAAGGGTATGTAATGAATTGTTTATCAAATTACCTTGTTTCATTTGATCCCATTCAATCCTTGAACTGTGTTTTTGATAGCTTCATTTTTTTAATGTTATAGAGAATTGAGTCCAAAGTTGATCCAGTATCAGAGTTTGAGGTGGTAGGTGAAGTAGTCAGTGGTTATGGGGGTCATATGATACTTGGGGATCGTCCTGCTGAGGTAACTTCAAGATCATTCGGTTGCTTTTCTTGTGTATTAGGTTAATAGGTTCACCTTGTGGTGGAGTGAACATGTTATTGCTAGCTTATAGTATCATTATAGTTCCATGCCTAAATCCACCAAAAATGCCCTGAAATAGTGCAAAAGACAACTTTCTATTCCATCTCTACTTGCACACATACTTCTCGTAATTTGTGTTTGCGGGTTGTGTAGAAAGTATAGTATTATGTTAAATAGGTCCTACCAACCCCAACTCAATTATTAAACGGGTTGAACTACACGACATGAACGGTTTATGATCGAGTTGACACGGCATGATACGGCTTACACGTTTTAAATAATTGGGTTCAAAATTACACGACATGTTTATATAAATGGGTTTATACTTTATACTGACATGATCACACAAATATTTGACCCATTTAATTTACATGGGTAATTTTTTACACGATTATGCTTAAAAATTACATTTATATCTTTAAATGAATGGGTCACAAACGGCTATACGATCTGTTTATGACACGTTTAATTAAATGGGTTCAACCCGATCATGATCTGTTTATTAAACGGTTTGAATTACTTGACATGAACCCAATGAAGCTGAATTCAAACCTGCTTAAACTCATGTCGTGTCACTGGTCAAGGCCTAAATTGTCAACCCTACTCTCAATGATGCGTCCTGTGCTTCCATATGAACTGCATTTTACCTTAGGCCAATTTTGCGTCTTATTTGACCACTAACAGATTACAGATAAGAGAACACGGCGAAAAATGCCACTCTGGCACAGAATACAATTTCTGTACACATTTGTTCAAGATGTTTTTGTACAAGGACGCCCTGGGGAACCCAACAAGAAGGTAACACTTTCATATTATTTGTAATGGGAGTAATTTTTGCATAAAAGATGCTATAAATGGGAGCTAAGATTAGAAATCCATTTTTATGTTGTTGGGTTCTAGTCTTTTATTCATTGTCATTTGGTTCTGCTTAATTTTCAGTCACTGAAATTGGATGATAGCGACATGCATGATGAATGGATGACCGATTTCCCATATATAGCTGAATCTTTGGTGCATGAGCGAGATCGGTAATATTATATGACAATCAATTTTATCATTTTGTGATTTGAACTGATCAGTAACATTGTGAAGGTTGAAGATTTGAAATGCACATAATAACTAAGTAAACAAACAAGACTCCGACTAGACGGTTTCAGGTTCAACCAATCTGTAGTTGATAGTCAAGGGCGTACAATTGGGTTTTGAATTTTGCTGTTGAGTTTGTAGATCTAAGGCTCAATGGGTTGTCAATTTTGAATGTCAGTGTTCATTTTGTAGAAATAGAAATGATTGGGTTGTTGATTTTCAATATTTTGTAGTGAAATGGTTTGAAATTGTGCATAAAACCCTTTGTTCCTTCATTCTAAAGAAGTGCATGTTACATATTCAGGTACATGTCAACAGCATTACTCGACATTGCCCAGAAACATAGTACGCTCGTGGCTGTAGTCGGGAGAGGGCATCTGCGAGGAATCAAGAAGAACTGGATGAAGCCTCTTTCCGTCAGTTAACATTTCATTTTCTAACATCGTCAAAATTAACTCTAACAAGATTGTTGTCGGGTTTCTCCATTGCGTAGTCATGTCCTTATATGTTCTTTTACGCAGTACTCGGAGATCCAGGAGCTGTTGGAAATTCCCCCGGAGAAACTAGAAATCAAGATCTTAGCATCTCTTGGCATTGCAGTTGCCGGTACAGCCATCGTCGCATGCATCTATCTAATCATCTATCTCATATGCAGGTAAGTATATCTTAAAGGTAAGAGCTAGCTACCTTATATATACATACATATATAAATATATAATTCTGATATAATACTTGAAATAGATATCATCACAAAGAGCTTTAACTAAACTGGATGCTAATTGTTCTTTTCTTTTTTCATTTGAAAAAGCTGTTTCTTTATTTTCATAGTACTGAAGAGTATGCTTAAAGATCATGTGACACATTATGTTTTCAATGAGATCTATAATTCTTGCATACATTATGTTCTTTTTTTTCTTCTTTTGACCATACATGGACTAATCTCCATTCGAGACGAGGGCACAGGTTAAGGTGAGTTCCTGAGCATGCTCGTACCTTTAAGCCTTTTGACCATACACAGACTAATCTTCGTTCGAGGCGAGGGCACAGGTTAAGTTTAAGCCTCTCTTAAGAAGTGTGTTGAGTGGGGATCAACGTCCCACTCATACAACCTACGTTACCAACTGCGCCATTACCTTTGGGTCAATTTATTTCACTTTAGATAATGAAGTACTGAAACGAAAGTGAACTTAAAAAAAAAACTGTTTTTCCAAAGGGTTCCAATACCAAAATTTGACTACTTTTGCTTTGATTTCTCATAAAAATGACAATTTTCACTAGAATGGTAAAATTCAGTCAAGTTTTAGACGTAAATAAAATTGAATTTTGAAAATTGGAAAACAATACAAAGTGAGAGAGCATATTTTTCAAATCTTTTTACACCTTCGTTGCACATATTTTCAATATGTTGGCTCAAAATGTCGCCGGAGCTCTCAAACCACGGTAACTCCACCTTCTCGCCACCATAATCAAAGGTCTTTCACAGCGAGTCCGAAGGTTTTTCACCCAGATTCTGGACACTTATTATTTTAGTTCATCTGATTATACTTAGTTTAAGATTAGGAAGATTTTGTTGGTCTGATTATGCTTAGTTACATATTGGTTTAATATCTTCTATTTGTTCAGATGTACTTTTGTTTCAATTTTTTATATGTGAATTTAGTTGAGTTTAGTTTGTATACATTAAATTTGTTCAAGACTTTTTACTCCTGTATGGATGAAACTTTGAATTTTTTTTCTATATTTGATGCCGGATAATTCAAAACTTGAATTTACCGGTGACCGGGATCTGAAATTTCTAGATTTTTTTAATAATTTCTTGGAATAATGTCAGAAGACTTAAATGACATAGTTAATCGACAAAATTAACTCAAATCAAGGTTATAATTATGAAATATATTACAATTTTGATCCAAATCAAGACTAGTCACTAAAGTATGGTCTTCACAACCATTGATTTCATTTCATGAATTACAAAATGATAGGATGGTTTCATGGAAGAGACAAGGGTATTACAGATATATCAAAAATAATTTCACCATGTGAGTTGTGACAGAAAACAAGGGTATTACAGGTATTTCATAAATAATTTCAACATGTGTCATACACATGTAAATGATCAATTCTGTTAACGTTCAACTAACAGAATAGGTAAGAGAAAGTTAATGAAGTCAAATTATTGTTTAAAAAGTTCATGTTATATACTTGCTTTAATTGCAAAATTCATAGATGCATATGCAAATATCTCTAAAATAATATTTCAAATAAAAAATATATCAATTCAAAAAAATAAATTGAGAAAAAAAAATGTAACATAAATCCACCGAGTTTGCCATTTCAATTGTATGCCATTTCTCTTCGAATCCAACGAGGCAATGAGTCGCTTAGCTCTCCTGGTTGTCGGGACTTGGGTGAAATAGTTCAAGTCAACTTGCTTACCCACCGTTCTCTATGCATGTCTCTGCCATGTTGTTGACAGATCCACCGTCAGGGTCACCCCTCGCGGACAATTGTCATACACTAGAGGAGACGACTTTAATTTATGTATGAGTTTTAGATATACATCTTTAGTAGATAATTATTAGTATAAATATGTCTTCATCGTTAATTTTACTTAATAGCGAAATGAGCTTACACTTTCAATGAATTTTTTTAAAGCTTTTGTCGAAACCAAAATTGATACGTTGAGCATTTAAAAACAAATTATACTAGCTTTCAAAAACAAAATAATAATAATAATAATAATAATAATAATAATGTTATTTATGACTTAATTAAAATAATACTTATAGTTAATTTAAAAATAATTAAATAATAAAGATAGTTTAAGAATTAAATTGAAATAAAATAAAAAAGTGTAATTTTTATATTCAATCATTGTCACTATTTGTCATATATCAACCGTTTTCACTTTTCACTCGTTTGTCATTTTTCTTCTCTCCCAATGAGTCGCTTGAATCGCTTGGTCTCCCGAATCGCCTGGTCTCCCTGACTCGGCTGATATCGTCCGAGTCAACTCGCTCACACACCGTCGTCTCTGCACGTCTCCGCCATCTAATACAGGTGAAGTGGCTTCAATGATGCTATTAGGTTTTGGTATTTACAAATGCTTATTCGATCTGTTGTTCCTTTATATTTTCTTGTTTCACTTGATTCCATTTGATCCTTGCACTGTATATTTAATTGCTTCATTTTTTTTTCAAAAATTTCTTAGGCGAAAGTTGAGTCCAAAGCTGGTCCTGCTGAAGAAGCTGTTAAGCATGGGGCTGCGCTGATTCTTGGAGATCGTCCTATAGAGGAAACTTTGAGACTCGTCGTTCCAAAATACGTGTTCACTTTCCTTAAATTGATAATAATATAATTTTGTAGAAAATCATCAAGTTTGTTGCGACAAGAATGCACGAGTGCGAAAACATGCTAGCTCATATCTAGCACTTATTTTGGACGAGGGAGTATTTTTTAACAAGCATTCGCATACTAATAGTATCATGCAAGCCCTATTAACCTATAATACGTCATAATTCAAATAACACGAGTCAAATCAATAGTGATTACCGAACAATGTGGCTCTTCACTCACCGTGTATCTACATTGCACGAAATGGTGTTTTCTCATGGCATATCTTGGAAGATAGTTGTACGTAACTCTCACAAGTTTGCTCGAACGGGAAGGGAGCGTTTATCCCATGATTTGACATTTAAATAGGTTTTGTTACAACTTTGTTTAGTAAACTTCTGAATGGATTGTTTTTTTATCCTAGTCATTTAGGGGCAAATTTTGTCTTGGTTTGGAATTTTATGCCTTGTTAGTATTAACAGATTACAACTCCGAGAGCAGCGAGGAATATGCTTAAAAGTCCCGAGTTTCGCCCCATAAAGGTAAGTTCGATTATGTTCTTGTTTTTTGCTTAAAAGTTGGTGTTAATGGTAGTCGAGGATAAGAAATATATTTCAAAGTTATGGATTTTAGTTATTATCATCGGCAGACAAAACCAGTTGATATTGAATCTGTAAGGAAGGAATATTTAAGGCAGACAAAGCCAGTTGACACTACAAGAAAACTGGTTATTAGCGACGGAATTTTCCGTCGCTAATACCCAAAATTCCAACGCTAATAACCATCTGCGACGGACACGAGACGGATTCAAATCCGTCGCTATAGACCTCGTCGCAGAAGGTTAGCGACGGTGTCCCGTCGCTGATAGCGACAGAATTAGC
>JAYMTA010003284.1:0-14584 GCA_036897625.1 Pelargonium cotyledonis | reverse complement strand
CATTAACGGTGTTATTGACAGACACTAGGTTGAATAGTTTAGGGTAGCCCAAAGTTACAACTTAAAGTTCAGGGTAGTAAAATGCAAAAAGTGTTTAGCAATTTCCTCTTGTAATTATAATAAACATTTTAATTTATTTTTCTTGAGATTAATAAACATTTTAATTTAATAAATAAGGCCACATCATTAGTGATGGAGACATATAGCACAAGATCTCTCATCTTGAAAATGAATTGTCGACCTCCGAACATATAAATTTGTTGAGGTAAATCTCAACTTCATATATATATATATATTGAATAGAATTTGAGGGGTTGTTATCGGTGACAGTAACCGCCTATGTCATTTACAAACATAATGTATGGTTTCCTCCAATATATCACGACGAACTTAGACGTATTAAGATTTATAAATGCGTGTTTAGTAACATAACTTTGTATGGCATAACAATATGATATAACCCAATTAATCACAACAAAATCACAATGCAATAAAAATAAGTAGTGTGTGATTGTTCTCTTCACATAAATGCAGTGAATGTTCTAATATTTATAATTTTAAAAAGAAATTATAATTGAAATAACTAAGTGGAATAGCACAAATTAACAATAATCACTATGTTTTGGATGGTTAAAAAGCTATAATCTAACAAATCACGTTTACTAGTAAATAATTTTTGATGAGCTGGTGTATTTTTATTGTGTTTCAGCCCATTAAATCTTGGTATTAATTTGCATTAGAGCTCTGTTTTTACTCTGCCTTAGCTTGCTTGTCAAGTTAAGACCGGAAATAAATTATCCATCTTTCCAAAACACAATTTCGCAATATTCACCACCAAAATTATTGGGGAATCTTAGAGACAAAGTTGCAAGAGCTCAGCATTTTGTGTACATGAATAGTAGAAAGGCCGGTCCAAAATGGTTTTCTGATCGGTCTTTTTAATAGTAGACCCGTTGTCGAGCTATGACAATTGGCAAGTGCATTTCGCTCTTGAACGTTTCTTTGTATGTTCAAAAATGAAAATTGGTTTCCACTTGTTCGGAGGAGAATATACACGTTATGAAAAGGTCTTGCTTGTAGTCTTTGGCGTTGATTTCAAGGATTAGTCTTGAATACAAGAAAACTCGAGAAAATGATTCTCATTTGTGAAACTAGTTATTCTTAAATCAATGGAGTAATATTAAGAAATAAATTTAACTGAAAAACAATAGATACTCTTAGCTAGAGCCTCAGAGGAATCGGCGTACATAGTATCATACTATTCATCTCTTTTCATTGCGAGTTTCCTTCTGAAATGAAATAATACCTGCAATACATAATTATTTTATAAATATTCATTAGATATGAATTAAAAATGTGTTTTTACAAGATCAAACCTATATAAAACAAACCTGGTGTATGCATGATATATATGCAACACAAAGTTTTCTCCCGTATCTCAACAACTATATATGGATTTATGACAACGCCTTGGTAGTAGTTTAACATGATAATGTTTATCTTGAAAATGTCTTGGTAGTCGAATAATTTGATAATTACAAAGATAGTATTACAATGATAAGTCAAGAGAAACACCACATTTACTTTTATATGAATGAAGTAGTAAATATCATGTCTAGTCTTGTAACTCACAATTTAGGGGAGGGAGGAAAAAATCAAACGCTGATGATGAGTTTCTTCACAAAATTGAATATGTATAAATGAAAGGTAAAAGATCAAATTTGGTCCTTGAACTTTGGTATTTTGACTCAATTTGGTTTATGAACTTTCAATTGACCCAAAATGTTTCTTGAACTTTCGTGTTTCACCATAATTTGGTCCTTGAACTTTCAGTTGACCCGAAATGGCTCCTGAACTTTCACATATAGACCCAAAATGGTTCTTGCCTTTAGAGCTTATATTGAAAGTTCATGGACCAAATTGGGTCAAAACACTAAAGTTTAGGGACCAAATTGGGTCAATATTTGAAAGTTCAGGGACCATTTTTGATCAATTGAAAGTTCAGGGACTAAATTGTGTCAACAATAGAAAGTTCAAGGACCAAACCTGGTTAAAAAAAGTTCAGGGATCAAAACACCAAAGTTCGGGGACCAAATTGGGTATTTTACCTAAATGAAACCACTAAAACAAGTTGCATATATAATGCATGATTTCCATGAATATCTCACTATGTCTCTTAACCTCACAAAACAATTTAGTCGTATTTGTATCATGAAAGTAGCAGAGTTCTAGCATAGCATAGTAGTGTCGTAAAATTAAGTTTTCTTTCATTCGTAATGTGATGGGATCAAACTCCGAGACCTCTCTTCACAAAATTTTATTGCATTGTGTGAGTCTTGCATTGATATTGTTGGTTCTGTGTCTTTTTCTTTTGCTACTTGGTGTAAAGAATCGTTCTCTTTTTTTTTTTTGTTAATTCCGTTTTCCCTCTTTGAGGGTTTGTACTTCTATTTTCCTTTCTCGGGTGTCTATAATAAAAGTACCGCTTGCATATAAAAACAGAAAAAGAAGTAAATTTGTAAGTAAAAAAAAAATACCGAGTTTAAGGATTCTGCTAAATATATAGAATGAATTATCATTAACATTAAGATTATGACACCTTAATAAAAGTAAATAAAAAAAAACTCGAAACTAATTGAGGAACCAAATTGTGTTAATGTTTTGTACCCCGGAAAGAGGATGACCCTACTATGGGATCCAATGTAAAATTTAACTAACGAAATGATGCTATTCCATCTATCAAATGTTTAGATAGCAACATGGTGTAAGTTACAACAAAACTCTCATAGTTGGGATGCTTCACTGAAAGATCCCTCAAGTCCAACTTCACGCTTGAAGAGTGCCAATGACCTGATGCTCCAAATTCTTCACTGAAGGTCGAGCTCAATGTTGGTTTTTAGGTTCATTTCCCTTTCTTTAGGGTAGTGTCCTACAAACTAACGACTACTTTATGTAGTGGGACACTTGAATTAATTTACTATGAGATTAGAACCTTTAATTTAAGGTCAAAATCCATAGTTGAAAGCCATTAAAATTGGTTGAAATAAATGAGATTAATTTAATTGTGTTTATCTCATGAAATGAGATAAATGTGTAAATTGAGAATCTTACATTACCTAAAAATAAGATGCTAGTAGTGTTTAAATACACTTGGACTTCTAATACTATCAAACAAGTATTAGAGTGGCACAACGGGTCAAGTCCACACGCTCATCTCGCCTCGCCTCTGCGCGGCACGGCCCAGACGGTCGGGTCGAATTGGCTTGAGGGAAGGGTGATTTGGGTGAATGTCTCGGGTCGAGAGCTTCTATCTTTTTGGGCCGAAAACCAATTGAGCTTCTGATTTGAGTCATCAGGTGACTCTTCATATTCTGTAACAACCAATTAAAACATGCAATTATTTGGGTTGTTTTTTATTTTATTTTCTTGTTTTTAAAGCTCATGTTAATTGTGACTTTAATTTTGTTGTTACAAATGTGTCCAACCAACCTCTATATAAGGCACACATCCACTCTTGCTCTCTTACACGTTTTTCCATAGAATCACTAGCTATATTGTGAGTTTTGTGAGAGAGCTTTCTTTTCGTGGTGGTTCTTGCTTGCTGGAGGTACGCTTGGGTACAATGGTCGTTTGAGGCTTGTGGCAGAAGGTGCACTGTGACGAGGTTGTACATGAATTATCCTGACGAGCAGATTGTCGGGACCTGTGCATGTGGTAGGGAGGACAATATCTTCCTAAGACCAGCTCTTTTTAAAGAGCGATATGTGAGTTTTCTCCAATTTCGTTTCTACTATTTTGCTTCTCTAATTTTTGTTCCTTTTTTTAATTATTATTCCCAATATCGTTTGTTTGCTTGTGTGCTTCTTATTTGCATGTTTTTGTCGTTCTTCCATTTTGCTTACTTGTTACCATTGGTTGTTTAATCGTTTTACAAAAATTGTTTTTTCAAAATATGTGTTTTCCAAAATCCTTGACTAAGAGATTATTATATAAGATTGCTGATCCATATGCTTTTAATTTGATGTTACAACATTATATATTTAAAAGGTCCTTAGATTCTTGTAACTACCATTCCAATTTCCACGGATGTACACTTCACATCTGTGAAGCATGTGATCATCAAAATTAACTAGAATGCAAAAAGATAAGTTTAATGTGTATACTAAATAGTGGCGCAGTTGATAATACAAGTTACGTGAGTGAGAATAATGTTTATGCTAAATCCTCACTCAACACACATTTGGAGAGAGTAATGAGTTTTAACTATGACTTACATTCGAATGAGAATTAGTTTGAGTGTTGTAAAACGGCTTAAAGGTGTCAATCGTGAGTTTGCGGATCAGTTCAGAAATATAAACAAGAAAAAAAAAGGTTTAGTGTGCATAAGTATAACAATGGATAAATATGCTTTAGGAAACAAAGGATAAATCCACCTAAAGATTGCAAAATGTAGAGAACTACATAGTAAAAGCCATATTTTTTTTACAACATGGAACTACTCTCGGCTTTTAATTAACCTAAAATTTTACTCTATACCGCTGACAAGAAAGCTTGAATCCGAGACTCCAAAAGAGTCCTCCAAAGCACGTAAACAGTTGTATGCTGGAATTAGTTTGAAGTTTTCTAAGTCACATAAGCTTTGATGTCTCGTGCTGAGTTTCTTTTTATTATTAATAGCTTTGAATTTCAAAACTGTGAGCATGACATTTATATGGATCTTATATCGCGTGAAATTTTCGTTAAAGCTAAATTTTAATTTACACTATAAGTGAAGGAAGTTATTATCTCAACATATAATTTGAAAGTAGTAGCACATATATCAACACCCCTTACGTGCTTGCATCTACTTGAGTATATAAGTCACGGAAAGCTATATTTTTTTTATTTAACAGGGATCATATACATCACCCTGGAGATTTTTGACGAGAAAAAGCAACTTGTATTAATACTTAGAGGATGAAATACATCAGGTAATTTAACGTATTCAAACGAAACCAGACATAGACATACAAACCAAAGCAAACTCTAGCCCAAACATCGTTGATTTCTACACATGTACAGACACAAGTAGTCTCTAGACCTACCCAAGGCACCAAACTAAACAGTAAACAACCAAACGTCATAAACCAACCACAAATTAGCAAATCCAACTCTGGCGTTCCTGGTCCTAACACGAGACCCGAAAAGGCTAATTCGGAACCATCCTTCAGCGGATAGCACTCACTCGGCCTGCACTCACAAACTACACTAAACCAAACTAATAGAGCCATAACTAAACTAAAACGAACTAATAAAGCAGAAAATCGAATAAATCCAAACTAACATAATATAACCTAATTGACGGCGACCCTGAAGTCCATAAACTACCCGTGGAGACGCACATCTAACGCCATGACCACACTTCGTCTCACCAAAAACTTGCCTCAATGCCGCCACCCTCTCGTCGATGTCCCGTCATGCACATGTTGTTCCGTTTCTTGCCTTCACACATCACCAGCCCCACTGAACTACTCGCCTTCCACCTTCCCCGTCACTATCGCGGGATCTACAATTGTGAACACCACAACCAAAGTTGTATTACACCATCAAATCGCATGCCCTTCTATCGTCGAACCGACACCTCCTATCTCAGCCGTCCCCGTCCTCGAATATCGCCGCCTTGGCCTGTCCGACGGATTCTTTCAATCTTGAAACTCCTTTGCACCGAATATCCACCGCTACTGCAACTGCGTCTGGTCCACTCCAACGCCACTGACTCCTCCCCTCGATCTCGTTATCCTCCGCGTCTTCGCTGGTGCCTGCCGACTTCGATGAAACCATCCCCTCCTTTCACCCGCCGCCGATGCCTTCTATACCTTCAATATTCTGAGACCCTAAAAACCCTAGCCGTCATACACAACAGAACACGCAAAGAGTGGGAAAGACCACGAGACTAAATTGAAATTGACCATGGCTTACATCCCTGTGGAGATGATATACTATCATACTATATTTTTGAGCCAACACTTGGTATAAAATTAAAATGGCCATCTCAACTAAAAACTCAATTTGATAGTTAAAGTTCTAGATGTGACTCGATTTTGTCAGAACTGACAGATGAAAAACAACTAATTTAGAAAATCCAATTTCTCAACAATTTTCCCAAACTTTAACTCGAAGTAAACCCGAAGTAAAACATCAATTCCTAGAAATAAATAAATAATAAAATGTCCAAAACACCCTCCAAATAATCTCGTAAACCAAAAATAGAGCTCACGCACTCGATAAATATAATAATTTTATTCGTTGACCATTTCATTTGGAATAAACAAGTTTCGCCCTAATTAAATATAATAATTTTTTACTCACATTTATCGTGAGGGGAATGGTGTGGCTGATTGTTTAGCCAATATGGGATGTACTGTTAGTGATGAGTTGGTGTTGTTCTGTGAGCCGCCGGGGGAGGCTAGAGCGGCTACTGTTCTGGATGCTGGGGGCGGAGGTCGTAGCCGTCTGGTTAATAGAGCTAGGCTTGCTGCTGTTGGGGCTTGGTCCTTCTTTCTTTTTCCGTTGTATAAAAAAATATATATATATATATAATAATTTTATTCGTTGACCATTTCATTTGGAATAAACAAGTTTCGCCCTAATCCATGCAACATCAATATTTGGATCCAAATGTGCCCCATCTCCTACATATTAACCTTTATGCTACACTACGATTAATTAGCATATTTGTGGTCGGTACCATGTGATAATATTTTTTGACATGCGAACAAATTGCTTGATTTGTACCCCAAGGATGTTGCAATATCTACCATTCCAAGTAGAGGTAGCTGAACAAAAACAGAAAACCAAACATTCATTTCAACAAATTAATATTAATCTATAAATATGACCCATGAATTCAAACTATTTCTCTGCAATAATTAAGGGAGTAATAACGATAATGAGGGCTCTAATTATCGCTGCGTTTATCGTAATTTTCTTTGAGAATTGTTCAACATCTACTGAAGCCAGAGCTTTTCCAGGTTGAGCATTTCTTCAATATATATTCTTCTTTGATCTCTCTAAATATTTGCTTCTCTTCTTGTGGTGTATTAGTTCTTTGTAGTTTACAATTTGCAAATTTACACGATATCAAAAATTGTCTATTAGTTTTCAATAATGAGTATGAATTTTGATCAACCCGCATATTTACAACTTCAAGCAAGTAGATTGATCAAATTTAAATTTTAGAAAATTACTCTAAAGTAAGTTAAAGGTATGATTGATATGATTCTCGACGATGATATCAAAAATTGTCTATTAGTTTTCAATAATGAGTATGAATTTTGATCAACCCGCATATTTACAACTTCAAGCAATTTTAGAAAATTACTCTAAAGTAAGTTAAAGGTATGATTGATATGATTCTCGACGATAGCGTTGAGTATGATGATCAGTAGTTTTAATAAATCATTGATTGTGTCACTGGCGTAAGTTGGAGGACAAGCGCCACAGTGAGTATGCTCAAAGGTTGTACCTATTTTTCCTCATAATGGTGAATCTTATTATTATTGTGTGAGACATTTTAATATAAATTTTAGTAAGGTTGTGGATAGAGCATCTCGTACTACAAAATTTAACCTCATAAACGAGGTTTCAGTTGTAGATCACTTCATTCTTATTTGTCTACTACATTTCCATAGTTGTTTACATTTAACTTAGTTTATTTTGTTGTATATGCAGAAAGTACTACAAATAATATATGGCCATTGACAATGGTAACAAACAAAGGTGATTTTGGGAAGAACCCAAAATCAATAGCTTCTCCAAAAGCAGCACCACCAACTCATCAACTGAAAAGATCTCCTCCAGAGAGTCCACACAAAGACATAGATAGGACCCCAAAATCACCACCTCCTCCTTATGTTTCACCACCAACTCATCAATTAATGGAAATGTCTCCACCTCATGAGTATGTGAGTGATATCTACAAACCACCTCCTCCCCCTAAGCATCCACCACAAATTCTTCATCAAATGAAAAGGTCTCCTTTGGAGAATCCATATATATTGTGATAGTTTATATGAATGTTAATTAGTTAGAGCATCACCATCTTTGTTATGTTTGTGAAGCTAGTAGGTAGGATAATGTATGAAGGGCCTTGTTTGGTAAAACATAAATTTTGCTGGAAGGTGCATCTAAAAGCAATTTCTTACAAAATAATATATTCTCTATGTCTCAAAATTAGCGTCATGTGTTTCATTTTTAAATAAATTAATTAAAAAAATTAGTTAGTATTGCATATATAGTTTCTTATTCTTGTACACATGTGCTGTAAAAATCTTATTAAAAAAATAACTAGATTATTATATGAACATTATGTATAATTTACATGTAACTAACTTTTTTTTAACTTTAGAAAAAAAAAACTAACTTCTTTTTTTGACGCATATAACTAACTTCTAAAAATTGACAATCAAATAAAATAAAGCTTACATTATAAATAGATATATTTTTTTTACGGGATTATGAATAGATATATTATTGCTTCGCGCCGAATGTTTGTGAAAGTTGATGGTGCCATATATGACATATCATTATTAGTTAAAAATTAATATGTCACCATATGAAGAAGATATTTTATAATTAATTGTCCCATTAATTTGTACACAATTTGATATTTTCTAAAATGTCTTATGCCTACACTAGCAATGTACAGTAACCATCGTTATTCATATAATTCAGTTTATTCTCAAGTGAGTGAAGTGACTGGTTTGATGGTAAAGTAATTTACTTCTTCTATGGGCACAGGAATTTAAATCTTGGAATCAATGTTCAAGAGATTTTCTAATCTTAAATGTATTAAACCGATGTAAATGTGCGTGACACTGATGCGTCCTTGAAATTGTTAGATAAAAAGAGTCTTGAGATCTACATAAGCTAGAATTGAGATCTATCAAAGTGTGTTGAGACGAGCGGTTGATGCGTTTTGGATTTCTTTTGAGATTTTTAGTTTGAGCATTTTTGCCGACGGTATGAGGTGAGATTTATGAGATTTAAGAGAAAACTAACAACTAACAGAGTGACACCTCCCACTAGGTGGTGAGAAACATTGACCTTTATAAGTCTGTTGCCCCTTCGCTTATAATAAAAAAAGTATTGTTCAACAAAAAATAAAATTTAATGCGATATTTCTTTCTCATTCAGGTAGAAACATGTTGTTTGTCGTTCTTCAATTTATGGATCTAGATGAGTGACTCTCTTGAATTTCCTACAAAAAAACAAATTGTTAGATGAAGATATGCTAATGTGTTGCACTAGAATTCACCACCGGTGAGAGAACAAGTGAACCAGAGCAAATTGTATTTCACATGTGTGTGATTACGTGTTTTACCTAGTTCCCGAGGAATATTTATAGGAGTGACTCTCTGATTCTAATTAGTGGAGAAAATATAGAAAACTAAATACGGTAAATTTGAACATATAAGATCTGGATGCAAGTAATGGGTCATTTGGTGGATTGTAAGTGAACTGTGAACCAAATCATATGACCGTGAGTTGGACCAGTATCTCATGTGTCAATTATGATAGAATTAAGCTGAAATATAGCAAATTTGGGCAAAAATAGACCAACCAAACTAAATGGGCCTGCATGGGGCTCCTCACGGTCGTGTGGCCACAAGAAGAACGCAGATGAACACCAATGTGTTGAGCTAGATCCACCTTCAGTGTGAGAGTAAGTAATCTAATGGTATTTAAAGGAGTAGCTCCATGATTTTTATTGATGGAGAGAATGTAGAAAACTAGATATTTTGAATTTGGACATATGTAATCTAGACGAGTGTTTGGACTGGATCATAAACCGTTAAACATATCATGCAACCATGTGTCAGACCAGTATCTCATATGTTAATTTAGGCTAAATACCGGGCCGAAATATAGCTAATCTTGGCCAAACCGGACCAATTGCACGAAATGGGCTGCCCGCGGCCGTGTGGTCGAACAGATCAATTCATTGGAGTTTCAAATTTTAATTTTTCGAGTAATTTTCTTATTTGTTATTGGTCATATTGCTCTAGTAATGAAATTTCTAAAACAATACTAAATTCATCCATAGGAATAGTAAAAGTGTTTCATATGAATGTTGGCATAATAATTAGCCGCAATTGAATCAGTAATATCTCACTTTAATCTCATATTTTACTAAATTAATGAACTGTCCTTTTCATCAATTGGTTTACACCTTATATTGTACCACAACCTACTTTGTTTCCTATTTACTCCACCTTTTCAGTTAATTAATCCAATTAATATGATCCATTTTAATCACTAATCAAGCCGTTTTCACTATATCGATGTTACTTTACTTCAATTATTATTATACGTGTACAAACTAGCTACACAAATAAATGTATATATAGAGATTCAATTGTTAATTCACTCTAGAACAATAGTTTTATATTGACTCTTGAACATTTGTGCACTTATTCATACACTAGTTTGTGCATGTGCTCTCGTATTATTATTTAGTTTTTTGTATGAACGATCCCATCAATGTATCTATCGTACTAGTTGACTTGATAGGCAATATATTTTGCTTTTTTTTTTGTCACTTGAGTTCATCCGTTAATTCACTATACAACAAGACTTTTATGTTGGAACTTGAACGTTTCTGCACCTATCTATACACTAAGTTGTGTATGTGTTCTCTTATGTTTTTGTATGCATGGTCATATCAATGTAACTATGTTGAGTTAGACTTAGTAAAGATGATTTATATGTAATCGTATCTATGTTTATGTAATTTTTATGTAATTGAATTATTATTTTTACGTTTAACTGTGCAAATTGTTTGCTTTAATTGGGTCTGAAATATTTTCATTCAAACTCAACCTTTATTTTGTTTAAAACATGTAAATATTGAGATTTTTTAAAAAAAGGAACTGAGGAATTTATACTAAATCAAATAAAGATCACTACAAACTTTAGCAAAAAGGCCGAACATGAAAATCAACATCATCACTAAACCAAAACAAACTAAAAGATGATTTAACTAAAATAAAAATTAATCTAACAAACATGATACTAACTAACCCAAACCCAACAAAATCAATTTTATCTAAATAAAACTTGACGTCAATTTGAACCAAACCAAAGACACTAGGATAAACCTCCCCTTTAGTCTGTACTTCTTCTGATACCATCAGCACACGAAAACCGGCAACCCCTCCCCCACCCTGTGTATACATGCACACGATCCGAACTGCCTGCAACCTCGCCCTCTCCCAATAGTTCTCGACCATACCCCTCACGAACCTTGGCGAAACTTACTTGTCAGACCTACCTGTGACATTTTTTTTGCCTCGACCGTCTTCTCTGCTATACCCCCCTACCATCACCGTTAACCCCTTTGCTTCCCGGTCCCCCAACAAACCTCCGACCGGATACACACTTGGCGCCAACCCGCACCTGGTATCTCCACCTTACACTAGCAAACTTTGCCCTAAGTCGCTGCCATTTTTCATAACGAGAGAGAGAGAGAGAGGGAGAGAGAGAGAGAGAGAGAGAGAGCTATACTGGGAGAGAAAAACTGGACCACTTCAACGACATTCTGGATGTCGTAACCCTAAACCAGAACCACTGAAACCCTAAAACCCTAAAAACTTGCCCTCAACAACAACACTCTCCAACAGGAGAAAGACCGCCACATTGGAGAAAAAGGACGGAGTTGAAACAGTGACAACGACATGACAAAGAGCGTGAGTTTTGTATTTATTGAGATTTTTAATAAGTTGTTACTACTTCTGATGATAAACAATGAGCAGTGAAATTTACACTTTTTTTAGAATAGTTTTTGGTGATTAATATTTCATCCGTTTCAAATTAAATGTCGTTTTAAAGTCTAATTTTTGTTTTAAAATAAATGCTACTTTCTAATTTTAGCAAACATATACACATGACTTTTCTATAATGCTCTTTGTCATAATTATTTTCATGTGAAAGATGAGAAGTTTTTAGCATAAAAGTAGAACACATATATTAGTAATGGGTTAGTTATAATGAGTTTTATGTATTTATCTTAAGGATAAGAAAATAATTTCACAACTTTTCTTAATATGTGTGAAAAACTCTAAAACGACATTTAATTTGAAACAGAGGTATTATGTTATTATGTGTAAACAATAGAAAAAAAAAAGGTGGTCCTTCCTCGTCGGAGTTGACGAAGCGCTGGAGCTCCTTCCTCGTCGTCCTTGCCGGAGCTCATCTGGAACTCGCTGGTCGCGTGGAGCTCGCGTCGTCGGCCGTGACGGGCTCACCGTCATTTTTGCTCTTCATGAAACAGAGAGTGAGAGAGACGAGGGCAATGAAGCACGGCTTCGATGAGAGGGACAACAGCTGCGCAGAGGCTCGGCGGTTGTGGACTGTGGTCGACGTTTCCAGCAAGGGGGGTCAGGTCTGGTACACCGCTAGAGGCAAATCTGGGCAAAGGATGGAGGTTGGGATGGCTGGGCTCCGGTAGGATCGCGACGGAAGATAGAGGTTGGGATGCCTGGGCTCCGGTAGGGTCGCGGCGGAAGATAGAGGTTGGGATGCCTGGGCTCCGGTCTGGTATGAGGTTAGTCGAAGATGGTGGGAGGTGTGGTGGCGGTATTTTCTGGCAGTGGAACAGGTCCTCGTTCTGGTTTGCAGATCTTTTTTTTTTTCTTATTTGAAGCCATAAGGGCTTGTTTGGTTGTGATGTTTTAATTTAGTTAAATTATATTTATGTCATTTCAACACCTTGGATGGAGTTTTGGATGGAAAAATATTTGGTATAGTTCAGAGTACCCAATAGTTAGTTACAATACTTAGAGTAGCTAGAATTAAAATGTGTTAAGTAAAGAGTATGTATGTGTCATTTTTCCTAGAATTTTTTTTTCTATTGTGTAATTTTATATTTTTATTCATAATTATTTGTATTTAAAATCTCCTGCGTAATTTTTTGTTTTGTTGTGTATGTTATATTTATATTTTTAATTTTTTATAAGTTATTTGTCCATGCGTAACGAACGACATATAAACTAGGATATGGAGAAAATTATAGTCAGTCAATGTGGATCCTACTATTGACACATAATCTCATTATAATGAGTATGATATACACTACAATGAATTATTCTTTAAGAGATTAATACTATGATCCCATTAATTTTTTTAATAATAAAATAATAATATTTTGACCATAAACAAATAAAAAATTAACATTTTTATTGAACAAGATAATAATAATAATACTTTATTAACATTTTTTAATAAAATTTAGTTCATGATGACAAATGTAAAAAAATCATCATCATTCAAAAAATTTATAATTATTAATCTTTAATATGCATAAAGCTTCATCAATAAACTTTCATGAGTTAATGTACTGCTATTTATGCTATTAACCCTTTAATTCTAACCATAGATGATGACTAAGATTGCAATCAACCACTAAACAGAAAATTAGGAACCTATCCAAGTAGGAATAATAGTAGCGTCCCCTATGTGATCAATATAAAGACATAAAAAGGATTAAAACCCACGCATGCCACCTTACTTCTTTTATACTCCTTCCGCCTCAAAATGAGTGTCTTATTTATTTAAATTTTTTGTCTCAAAATGAGTGTCTTATTTCTATTTTTATGTTATTATATTATTATTTTTCTCATACACTTATCACTTATGCATATGAGCAAATCTGCACATAGATGCACATGGGGTGTAGGTGGAGAAAGTGAGGGTTATATTGGAAACACACTAAATTATCTTGTAATTCTTAATTTTTGCGAAAAATAGAAACAAAACACTCATTTTAGAACGGATGGAGTATATGTTATTAATTTATAAAAAAAAAACATGTATGAACTTTAGAGAACCTGTGGGGATGAAATTCCACCATATATATAATCATTTTTTCATGTTCAATTGTTCAGTACTTTAATCATTTAAACATATCACAGGTTCTTATTAGAACTATAAATTTGAATCTCATTGATTGAAATTTATTTGTTCAGTGATGTAACCATGTGAACAATGTTATATGTTATAAATATTGTATAAGATATATATAATATGTGTTGCCAAACTAGATATAAAAGATTTTAATACTTTTTTTATTGATGATTTGTTCAAATCACAAAGTCTCAAAATGTAGAACATATATTATAAATGAGATGTTTTGTTTCTAAATTTCGTGAGAGAATTGTTGTATCATGTATATCTTGATCTAAGAAAATAAAATAAAATAAAAATATCTTTCACATAAATTTCTACCACTTTATAAAAAAAAAGTTTTGTGAAAATTTAGGACAATTCGTTATCTAAATAATTCTTTGACAGATTTGAATTTTTCTTATAATCTTCTATATAGGCATTACAAACTGGGAAGACCTAAGATTTATTATTATAAAACACCACCTTAAATCTTGCTTTTCACAATGCCTAGGATTCTGCTCAAGTCTTCCACTTGGCCAGAGGAACATAAAAATAAAATATGGTATGCCAAAAGGTTTGTATTGCATCATTAACTATATATATATATATATATATATATAGTGACAAGCTTACAGACAGAAATAAGTGAACTTCCATTACA
>JAYMTA010003283.1:0-14587 GCA_036897625.1 Pelargonium cotyledonis | reverse complement strand
ATTGTCTATGGCTTGCTCCAAAAGATGCAGCCTAACAGATAAATCGATTACTAACCTTGACACGGAAAGTCTCATAAATTGGATGCCTAGTGGGTGCTCTCACAGCATAACTGTATCCCTTGTTAATTTTTGTCACAGAATCATTGTGATCAACGTACTTGTTAATAAACTCTTGGCCACTGATAGACTCCGGAAGCTTAGCTGCATATGCAGCTTCGAATCTGGGTAGGAGACAAGGAAGTAGGAACACAGTTTAGTTTTGATGTCCTGAGCTGAGAATTCATGTGCTTGATTGGGAGAGAAAAGGGAAAATTTTCATAAACCATATATATTAAGGCTAAGAATCGTAAAGTACTCAATAAAGCAGCACTTCGTCTTTTGGGGACTTTTATTAGTATTACAATGCAAGAAAGTGCCTTGACATGACACGGGAGATTACCTATGAAGCGAAAGGTTGCACAAGTAACCTAATGAAGCCTCAGCCTTGTGTAATTCAATGCCATCCTCTTCTGTCTCATCAGAGTTAACCTCCTTTACTTTCCGGGACACTAGTTTAGATGCCATTGACTCTATTATCTTTCGCCCCATAAAAGCACCTATTCTTACAGAACCGTAATCTGAACCTCCAACACTGCAAAAGATGCCGGTTGAAAATTCAGTGCAACCAAGAAATAGGGCAGGATCCAGTGTAATTACTAGAATAAAGTAAAGAAAGAATATAAATAATGAACACATAACTATAGGTTCATCAAACTTTGGGGACAGAATTTACATGATGACTCCTCTGGGCAATGGGATAGTACGTATTCAGTATAATTTATTTAGGGGTAATTACAGTTTCATTTCTTATGCTAGACTTTCTTTTTAGTTTAATACTCCTAAGTATTTTTTTTGTTGTTTTCCTATCCTATGGTATGCAAAGCCTGTTCCGTCAGTTAAACTTGACGGAAATAACACTTTTTAGTCATGTGCCCAACATATGACAATTATTTTTTTTTGAAAACCCCAAAATACCCTTAAATTTAACCATTCTTCTTCAACGTAAGTTCGCTCGCCAGAAACTTCATAAATTTTCCGGAAAATTTAAGAACTCGCTGGAAAATTAATGAACTCGCCGTAAACTTCATAAATTTCCGGAAAATTCATAAACTTTTCTAGAAAACTCATAAACTTTGTCAATCATCACTAACACTACTTGCCCAAATTAATTTCAAATTGATTAACCAAACAAACCCAAATCCCTTCTTAGTCCAGAAACTTGTGGTGTAATTTTTCAATAGATATGGGATTTTAGAGTATTTAAACCTTTTAATTTTTTGTGATTTCCCCACCACCCTTCTTCTACCTTTGGTCTTTCTCTACTGTGATTACCCCACCACCACCACCCACCGGCACTAGAAGTCCCCACCAACATCACCACCACTTCATCAAGCATAACAAAAACTAAAACCATCATTAAACAAATAACAAATCACAGATTTTGAAGGGGTTGGGGTCATTGTGGACACGGAGGTGTGTTTGAGAGAGAGAGAGAGAGAGAGAGAGAGACGTTGAAGATGAGGTGAGGGTAAAACCGTCATTTTGGCTTCAATGTAACAGGTATGCAAAGACAACAAAAAAAAAATTAAGAGTATCAAACTGAAAAGAATGTCTACCATAGAATAGAAAACTGTAATTACTCCATTTATTTATTTTGTAAGAGCCAAAAGACTTTATTTATTATAATTCCCAAGAAGAGTGGAATAAAAATAAGTACATCCAGCTAGACGAACATAGAATGCCCCAGTGAAAGAAGAGAGAATATCTAAACACCAAACCCAAAGACAAAGCCATTGGGAATTGGAAACACCATAAAGAGAAAACTTAATCATACCAGACAATGTGATGAAGGATTTTGATACTTGACATAAATATTAAATTGCATTATTTGAAGAGTGAGTGAATTTTTGGAAGGTTCCATTTTTCGATAAATTAGTCTTGGTTTCAGTTTGCTACCGTGATTTTCTTTCTCAATTCTTGTTTCTTCACACAGCACTCTCAATGCAGTTGCTTAAGAAAAATAACTAAATTTGGAGTTTTAGGTGATCATATTACACTCATGACTTATGGAATATGTAGAGCATATGCGATCAGAACTTTTTCCAGAGAGAATGTCATACCTATGACGTATTCCAGAATCAATCCCCCAAAACCTAATATGGGAGGGGATTTCAACAAGTCCAAGCACCTCAGCAGGCTGCAAGTAATATGTGGAAAATGTGAATTCAGGTGACAAATCTTAATCAATCTTAAGCATTATTTTTAGCTCCTCAATAATGCTTACCTGACACAACATTGCCATGAGTTTGTTTGCTTCGCCGCATGCCGATGTCATTTGATCCATAACTCCACATGGGGCTCCAACAATGTGATTTTCCACCTTTAGTAGCATCACAAAATGTTAGCTCAGCCCATAAAGTGCTCAAAACCTTTTGAAGAGGTAAATGCAAGTTTGGCTTTATGTGCATGCCTTTTGGCAAAGCAAAGCAAGATCCCTGGGGCTGATTTTCAAACCTACGAGGAGAGAATAATAACTGTTGTCAATAGAGAGAAGTGAAAGATGCTGGCAATCAAAGCATGAATTCACAAAGGGTGGTTAAATAATCCGCGTTCAATAATACAAGTTAAAGATGACTTCCTATCTGCCAAGTAATAGAAATAATGACCTTGTTAGGAACAAAATTATAATACAATTATGGTGGTACGTAAAAAACTGGAGGTAAATATGCCAAAACTTTATGACAGCTTGCAATAGTACGTAAATGGAATGCGTGTATCTTTTAGACTTGCAAACAAAATGACCAAAATCTTCTCTATGCCAAGGCAACATATATCCATCACCAGTGAAGAAGAAGAAGACGATATCGAAACCAGAAGTTGTTTGAGAAAAGACAATAAAAGCTTCAATAACAATTATGATACTTGGGGCTTCTTGAATTTTTTATTTTATTTTTTATATTACATTCCTTGAGCTTCAAATTTATAATGTCATACTCAAAATTTCTTTCCCTAAACATCCTTGAATGGATTTTTTTATCTTTTACTACCAAAACCTTGATTCGCCACTAACTCCATATTATACTTCCATATAAACTATTTTATACACTCGACCTTCCAAATCATAAGAGAACAATACAACTCTATAACATGGCTAAGAGCAGAATCTACAAAAACCGTAGCTGACGAAATAAAATAAATGTAAGGAATAGAAATGATATTAGTTACCATGAGCAGCAGCAATTGCAGACATGCTAGCAACCTCCACTGATGCAGAAGAAGATACACCTTTGCCTTCTGGAACTGCAGAATAAACCTGACAATTCACACCTATAAGTTGACTGAGACATTATGTTTAAAGGAAAAAAAAAACAGGAAAAAAAAACATTTGCTCAAGTGCATGGAGACTAAATAAAAGGTCATACTAAACCTTTTAGTTTTTATAATTTTCACAGCAGACATTTTTAACTTTGTAAAGGGATTCATTCGACATATATCTATTAAGTTATTAAGGGAGTAAGTGTAGCAAAATTAAATGTGGAAGTAAGATGAGGGAGAGGAAGAGAGAAGAGGGATGGTTAGATAAAAATGAATGAAAACAAAATGAGAATTCATATGTTTACTCAAGGACATTAGGAATATAAATATTGTGGACGTAGACTAAAACTTACTAGGATGCTGATACTGTCCTCATATCGAACTCCCAATTCAGTCATCAATACTAGGAGTGTACCTGCAACATATGCTGCCCACCTGAAATTTTGACCATATTAATGACAACTGACTAAAAGGAAAGTTCTGAACCATATATCCACAATTCCCTGTACAAAATCAGCCTACCTCTGGGCTGAATCTCGGGCGAAGTACTCTCTCGCCTTCTCATATGAGATTGGCTTATCTCCATCCAACAAATCAGATAAATCCATGTCAAATGTTGGTCCCCGATTATTCAATTCAGACCCAAATGATACCTGAAAGGCCAAAAGTTTCACTTGAGAAAAACAACTTATGATTGAAACTTTTATGATTAGTATGAATTTCCGGCACATAGGAAAGACTATATAGTCACTCTAAGTAGGACTATAGTACAACAACCAAGAAATTTTCCAAATAAAACTGAGGTTGGCTACATAATTTCTGTTAGAATATTTTATTGTAAGCACTGTAAATTAGGGATTGATATCCCATATAGCCAATTCTTAGAATCTTGGATTTGATCCCACTTGATGCTCTTTGTAGTATAAATTGGGTTCGCCAATTGTGAATAAAAGATTCAATATTCTATCAATCACACATGGTATCAGGGCAGTAAAGAGAAAAGGCACTGTATCTCCGGCAACTCTTTCAGGGTGGTCCCGTTCATCTCACCGCTGGCCCCATTAGGGTCGCCAGTTTCCAGTGACTCCAGCCCTGCAGTTCCGCCGTTGACCGCCACACCATGCACTGGAAATCTCGCCCTCGCCGGAAAATCGAGAGATTACTGCCAACACGCCAATTACCTTCTAATAGAAGAGGACTGAACTAGAAAACATAGAGACAAAAGATAAGGACGCATCTGAGAATGGTACTATTGATGGTTTACATACTTGCTGGATATCATAAATTTCCATTTTCCCTAATGTTGTGAACCTGTTCAATTACTTCAATAAAAGCAACCCCTAAGGAGCCCTTATAAGTTTTTAGGCTCAACAATGAAACCAGCTTGTAGACAAACACCACCCCGGAAAATCTAGGGAAAGCAAAGTAGGAAACTCATGCACTTGACATTTTGACTTATTCGGATGGCTTCGTTTCTAGGAACAGTAGCTCGAGAGTGTCTACAGTCAGACAGCCATGTGATGCCATATCCCTAAATTATTCCAACAATACAAAAAATTACCTTGCTCATCCATTGGGGTTAATATATCCAGAAAAAATGTGCCAGCTTCTCCTTTTTGTGTCAAAAGGGTTTCTCATTTCCAGAGCCACGTGAAATCTCATTTGCATCCGCTAGTGCTTGATCCCTGATCCCCCAATATCCTATTAGCTCTTTTGCATAACATGGGGATAACTTCGAACTTGTCTATCTTTACGATAGGATTGAATTGTCTAATCTTCCAACAGATTCACTGAACTCTTACTATCCTGTATCCTCCTCGAAAACCTCCTTGGCCTGCCACAATCTCTCTTGCAGACTCCTTGCTCCTTGTCTTATGTAAAATTTAATTCATCATACCTCCCCAGTTCCTTAAAGAACCTAGCTATACCCTTTGGCTAACCTTTAGACTATATATCTTCCCACCTTAGGGTCCGCAAAATGGATTAGAAATAGACATGAGGTTACTCATCCCAAATTTTTGAGTAATCATTTGAAACAAGACAAGATTTGTGCAACAAAATAAAACTATTATCCTTCATTTTAACAAGTGAAGTGACCTACTGGAACACAAGACTGATCCAAATAGTTCAATATTTCATTCAGAAGAACCAGGTAATGAACTCAGTCAATTCCTTATAATAATCATGAATGAAGTGAACAAAAAGAGAAATAAACATATCCATAGAACTAAATAGCAAGGGTTACAACATGACAGGTTTATAAAGTTAAGCGTGTACTGTAGCATTCAAGTTACACTAATGGTCTAAAAGCCTAAACTAATCACAAAGGATCTGGAGATAGCATTAATTTACTAAGTGGATTGTCGGCCGATTCTTTCTGAAAATCAGTTAAATCTTTAAAGCTGGGAACAAAGTTAAAGATATGATCAATAACTTATGGCAACTCTTAACATTTAAATACTACCTTATCTTAGAAGCAAACCATTTAGAAATTGGAAGATCACAGGAATAAATAAAAAAAGTGCAGTAAATGATAAAAATAAATGCACACTCGTCAATCTAACCAGGTTAATACATACAATTTGAAGAACAGGAGTTGGATTCCGTTCTTTGGCTTGCCTAGCCTGAGCATGTTTCCACAGTTTATGCTTACTAGGATGATTCCTCTGAATAGCAACATGGCATGCTTCTCTAATAGGCATCTGTTAGAAAGTTCACTTAGAAAAAAAGTGTGCATAAAAGGCATCGAATCATAGGAGATAGCCTAGAAACAGAAATCAAGCAGCCCAAAAAAATCATACCTGCAAAACCAAGCTTCCTGAATAGTCTGCAATCCCTCCCATAACATCTAACCTCCCAGGCGCTCTTGTGACAAATATTTCCTCCTGCAAAACTAACTATGAACTTTACAATCTAGTACTTTATAGAACTACTTCGCAACAAGTGAATTTTTATTATAAATAGATAATGCAACCAAACTATCCTCCCGTGTCAAGAAATAAGTATCTAATGTGTGTACAAACTGTAAGTCTATTGAGTTGTTTCTTCTAGTTAGTAGTCTAGAGTTTGCAATAAACACAGGGGTACATGCGCCACATGATCATGTGCACTGTGTTAAAAAAACATACTTACATGTCGCACACATGTTAGTAACTACTTCTTTTCATGTTCTTCTTTATGTTAGGTTTGGTACTTCATTCAATAACGGGACAAAGAGAAAAGGCTAATGGGAATTGAGAAAAACCTCCCAGTTAAATAAACCAGCAGCGGCCAAACATTCCCGTGTTTGGTGTTTAGTATTCTTTTCCAAGCCACTTTTACTGTCTAGTGTTGCCAAGCTGTTCAAGAAATTCATTGTATCTGAGAGACCATGAAGGTCTCCATGAAGAATTTCAAAATCTTTAGTGTGTCTGTATAAGAAAAGGAAACAATGGAGAGAGATTGGATACTTTCATGGAAGATAAATAATTTTCCCAGGTGCAATAGTAACTTTTTATCAAAAATACACAGGAATATAGAAAGGGAGAGAGGGAAGCAGCACATAAACTAACACTTCTGTTCGGGAGGTTTTCTGATTTGTTTCACGAGTTTGCATTAGTTCATGTTCTGCATGGGAATACCAATCTGGAATGTAAAGATCTCTACCAGGAGCCCTTTGTAACTCAAACCCAAGCACTATTGCATCTCGTAATCTTCTTGCTCCGCTTACCTGGAAACGGCATATATGCATATAAGATTAGGTAAGATTGGTTCTAATCTTGGTTGAAGGCAGCACCTTTACCTCCTAACACGGCAACAAATTATAAGATAGTTTGATTGCATGGGGAATTAGTGTATAGACTTGTTGATTAGAATTTTTTTGTCATTGGATTTTGATCTACATACTAGGATTTGACAGCTAAATCAACTTGTTTACAACATAAGAATTTCAATTTTGAAGAAATCCAAGCAAAAGTTTGAAACTTAAAACTTCAAATGATACAGAGAGAGTATTTCAAAATATTGCCTAAAATGATTGATTATAAATATAAGAAACAACACACTATTCTTTTACTAATTCCTTTCCAATCAAAATTTGTATGTATTATAAAACCCTTTGTAAACTTGAAAATCTGAATCCAAGGCCCTGTTCCAAAACCTTAAATCCAAATGCAATCCTTAAACTCAACACATATATAATTGAACAATTTTACTGAACACCATATCAATATATGCTAAACTAGAGGGATTAAAGAAGACTCCTCCAACTAAAGTCAGAACCAATCCATGTCTAGCAAGCAGGAAATTTCTCTAATTCAAAATTGTTATGCTCAATGATATAAAAAATTTAGCAAGAGCAACAATAAACTATCAGCATAATTGGAGTCTTAGCAGCATCAGGTGTTTTTATAAACTTAACGTACACTTAGTTTTCAAAATAGCTTGTATTAGCAGCAAGAAAGTATGCAATGAACAAAGCAACAGGTTAAATTTTGGAAACCACACTCTAGATAAAAGGATCCAAAAACAAATCAAAGAAAATCCAAAAGTGAATAAAAGGAAAAAGGAAGAGGAAAAAAATGGACAGCCATGGACCAAAAAGAAAACCCACCACTATATGTAAGAAGGATCGACACTGGATTTACCTGATTTGGAGTACTATTTTTCCCCATAGCTGTGTCCTGCAGTATTCGAGCAGCCACCTGAATCAAAGGAATAATACATGATATGAAGACAATGACAATTAGACCATAGCTGACATAACTTCAATTAACGAAATCTGAAAGCAGAGCATAAAAAAACTCAACAAAAGAAATCAAGTTTTCCACAAGTAAACTACCACATTTTATGCGACGTACATTAAAACACATTTTCTGAAGTATGAATCTAACTTAATACAGGACTTAATGATTTTTTGTCCATTTTGGTTTTAAATGAAGCAGTCAAGAGAATCAATTACTCGAATAACAAAAGAGGCCGGTCATCAAAGTGAAACTTCTGATCTTACCTATACTAGAAGAAACTAAACATGAATGGGAGTCTTGTGCACTGGGATGCCCAACTATAATCACACATTCAATTACCTATACATATTAAGAAAAGTAGGTTACCTCGCCTCCATTGGTACCTCCATCATAGCATGGTTTCAAGCTAACAGCTCGTTCAAGGTAGGGTTTCCAGCGTCCAGTGAACAAATCTCTCCTAATCATCTCAACGCCACATTGATAATACTGTTTACACACAAAATTATAATATTGGCAGTTTCTATAACCTTTGCACAGAGTGGTGAACATTGGTGAAGAAAGACAACAATAGAAGCAAAGTCACTACCTCGAGCATGTTTCTCAAAAATGGTTCTTCACTAAAATAATCTCTGCGTACAAAGACAAATGGCAAGTTGAATGCCAGAGCTTCACTGACTGTGCCGTATCCAATTTTTCCTGGAGTAGAAGATACCACTGGAATAGATAAACTTGTTCTGCACTAATAAATACAAATCACTCGCAAAATCTTCAGTCATGATACCAAGCATGCAGTCTGAAGCTGATATCACATCAGGGGTATAAGCATCTTTTGGAAGCTTGATGAAATTAGGGGGAAGCTGCTGGTTGTCAGAAGCACCACAGACCTATAACATACAACAGAAGCCAAAAAATTAAAAAGAAATAAAGAAATTCAATCTAAAACATAACATATGACCCTTATTTGTGAAATATGCCCCCCCAAAAAACTTACCACACATTTCCAATCAGAGGGAATATACTCTTCCTTTAAATTCCACCCAGCAGGCTGCAAAACATGTACAAGAGTGATCTAGATTACATTGGAGCATAATAAGTATATTTAAATAATAGGGGAACACTTAGTTCTTGAAATAGTGAATATATATTTTATGCAAAAAAAAAAAAAAAAAAAAAGTATGTTACAAGAGGAAATATTTGGTATAAAGTTTGAACCAGAAAATTTTCCTGTGAAAGTAAAGCAGTAATAAAAACACAAGTGGAGACTTAAACATTCTAATTTGAAAGCTCAACATAGAAGTGGCTATAGAGCAACTATTTTGGTGAATATGAATAAAATTCACCAGCATGCCATGCTAAAAACCTCACCTGCCCACCAAAATTGAAGATTAGCAGCTTCGTGTCATCCCCAATTCCGAGCTCTTTCCTCACCTTCGCCATAAGGAAGCAACTAACATGTAACAGATTTGCACAGACTGATTTAGGAATTCAAAAGGTTTAAAAAGAATACCTCCAGTCTGGATCTGTGTAATCTCCTCACAACGAGGGGTACATTAATAACATCCCGGAAGGCAGGCACTGCAAGATAAAAGTAGGTATAGGATTCCAAATGATGCCTTGTCCCAGCAAACTGGGTTGATATAATCAGAAATATATCAATAAAAAAATACTCAAAGAATGCAGTTGTAAGGTTTCTAGAACCAACATACTTGGACAGTGCCCTGGTAAACGAATCACAAATTCGCATAGTGAATAATCCTCGGCTATCTGCATAAATAAATAAAATCATCTAGATATGAGAACATGTATATACTTATTGTTTGTATGAAAGAATTAGAACACAAATAGTATAGAGATATATGAAATGGAAAGATCTGCACTGGAGTCATGTCTAGTAAAATAAGACACAAGCCTGTGCATTTTGTGCTTGAGGCTTCAATGATTGAAGACACGGACCGCAACCCTAAGACATGGGCCGAAGACCAGAGCAAACTATATCCGGTCCTGGAACGCACTGGTTTGGACCGAATTAAACAAATGATTTTTTGAGAAAGCGAAGGTGATATATACAAAAAGATTCAAGGTCAAACTAGTAAAGTATCTGTTTCATGGACTGAAGTTCTCAAACAAGTTTTAAAGGTGATATATACAAAAATGATAAATGCAAATGTAAAATGTTGTAGACAAGGAAACATAAACTCAAGACGAAAGAAGATAGAGTTGATATAAGTAGCTAGTAAAGGTTTCAAATCACAACCCTTAAAAATATTAATTCAGTAAATGAAAAGATTTAATGTCACACCTGTAAAACTATTGAACGATGTTCATGTCCAGCAGCCATCACGTATTCTGCATAAATGAAGTCCCAACTGCAAAGTTTTCAAGAAAAATAACAAATAGATTCAGGCCATATCTGTAAATTATTTGATGTGAAAGGCACACTCTGTAGGGGAAATGTATGACTATAAATACATTTCAAAATCAGAAAGCCAAAACTAATATAGAGAGCTCAGTGCGCTAAATGTAGAATGACTTGAGGCTTAGATGTAATAAAGAAAAACGTTAAAAAGGGAACATGTGAAGTAACTTTAAGCAAATACAAAAAAGGAAACACCCACATTCCTGGTAGACTCCTACTGTAAAGAACATCTAGTTGCCTTGATTTTCAAAGCTTTTCGTCAATCTCGGCATCAAAACAAAATCACAGTAATTTATATTGAGATCATGATGAATCACTATCATTCTAGAATAAGCACAAGTTCTTTAACTCTTCCCGCTTCATCCAGAAATATTTCAGAGCATTTATCAAACACTCACCATCAAGCTACGTCGGGCTTTGCTCATGGGCCTAGGCTCAAACGATAAAAGATGAAATGTGGAGAGGTGGGTCTAAGCTTTAATATTAGAAAAAGATACCACATCTCAAATATAGATGCTTCTGACCATGCAACCGTCTATGATACTCTAATAAACTTTACTCCAACCTACAGGTTTAAACTATTAGATGAAGGATCCAGCTACTATATCAAACAGTCTCAAACCCCTCAAACTTTCAATGTGGGGTACTTCAACACTCCCTTTCACTTGCACTATTAAGTTTAAACTATATATTAAATGATGGATCCAGCTACTATAGCAAATGGTCTCAAACCCACACACTTTCTATGTGTGATATATACTTCAACAATCATAAAATTATGAATTTCATAATTGTGAAGAAAAAAAATGATCACATGGCTGAAACTGTATAGGTTAGATGAAGTTTCCAGTCGTAAGATAACAGCATAAATAATTTACCTGAAATTGGTAACACAAACAGCACGTATTCCAGCATCTGCAGCTGCTCGGCATGCTACAGGAACAACATCTGAAGCCTGTTCCAGTGGAGGTACTAAAATAAGTATTGCAATTCATACTGGTAAATAAAGAACTGATACCAAAGGAGCAGCGACTTCTTTCTCCGGAAAACTTTCTAATTCATTTAAATATAGAAAGATCATCAGCATTCAAGTACCACTAAGTCAGCTTTTATAGACTTTAGCCACTCAACCTCCGCTGCAATAATCGAAGCCCGGGGTATAACAGCTGTGCTGGTATACTACATGAAACAAAAATGAGGAAAAAAAATCAACCATCCAATCAACAGTTTAGAAATAAAGTACTAAACAATGGAAAGGAAGCCATAATATGAGCTTCAAGCATGTAAGAGTATGAACAAGCACAACTGAATATAATGCATTGAAATGAATGAACTCCATTCCACAAGTTGTTAAGTGGAGAGTCTGCTCCGCAAAGGGATCAAGAATTACCTGGAGAGGCAACACAAGCAGGCCACACTGGCCCAAGACCATACCTGCTCTCTTATTATAAAAAACTTTACCCCAACCTAAAAGTTTAAGTTGTTAGGTGGATGGCCTAAATAGTATATGGGTCTCAAACTTCATGCTCTTGAAGAGAAATAGTTCAACAATCACTAAGATATATTTCAATTTGATTCCAGGATATACACCATACCTTTTCCAATGAGGCAAGACGATCAACTGTCAAAGCATCTGATTGGACAGCGCCACAGTCCAACAACACCTGCTAGCACATAAGATAAACTATTATTTGGTGTTGGAGGGATGCCATCCAAATTAATTGTAATTGGAAGCTGCCAAATAAAATTTAATTGGCCTACTTTTCCAAAGTCTGAAAAGTGATGCTGATTAGATTCATTGTCCATGTAAAAGGGACCTACTAATCAAATAGACAACTTAAATTGTTTTTTCTTCATTGCTCAAAAGGATGGACATTAGACTTATTTTCTGGAAAATGAAGCACATGCTACAAATCTGATGATATGAGGTTAAAAGTTACGGACAAAAATGAACAACAACTGGTTTAGATCATTTGTGGAAATGGAATCATTTAATTTCGTCCTCTCCAGTAGTTGAAGGCAACTCCTGAAGTGGAGTAATCATAACAAATGGGCTAAATTCCAGAAACCGTACCATGATTCAACAAAACAAACTTACTTTAAAGCTATAAAAAAAAAATAGCATTACATATTTTCTGGAAATAATAGAGAGACAGTTTGCAATTTCATGTACAAGAAAAGAACATATCCTTTTTCGTGCATATTTGCCCTTAAATCAATTTGGTTGAACTGACCTTGCGAAGGTGGAGATTAGGTGACTGTATTTCAGAAGTGAACACATATTCAGGGACAGCAGTGACCACATGAACTTCATGCCCAGGTAGAATGAGATTCCGAGCCACCTTTGCAAAAACAAAACAACCATGAAGCCTATGGTAGCTTTTGAATAAATTTGACAGGAATGGGAATCACCTCCTTTTTGTGCGTAAATTAATATTCATGAATTATTCCCATTCCCTCACTTAAACACATTTTGATTCCATCCAAACAAAAACAACTACATCTCTTTGAACATGAGACAAGAATCAACATTCACACTCACATTCCAGTCAAAATGATACAGACATGATTAGCAAATAGAAACGATCACACCACAAAAATCACTAAATCTAGAAACAGATCCCAGCAACAAAATATTTACAAAACCTCACAGACCGAAATTAGCATATCCCAATATCATCTAATTGGTACAAAAACGCTGCATTTCTGCGTCAACAGTGCTAGAAAAATAAACAAAAAAGAAAGAAACAGGAAATGGATACATTGCAAATTCCCCATACACACACAATTTGCAGAAACCACCGTACCTCGACGACGCGAGTGGCGTGGCCAAAGCCGTGGCCGGTGACGTAGTAAGCGAACACCAGAGTCTTGTTGTTGTGGCCCATTATCGGAAAAAAGCATCAACGAATCGATAAGCACGGCGAGAGAGAGAGAGATGTGAATTGTGATTGTAATATAGTGAAAGATTCAAAAAGAGAGAGAGTCCGTACAGAATACTATCCGTTTTCTGGAGATAGTGAATTGAGGAATATCGGCGTTATTTTATCAACAGATTGAGAAAGAGACAAAAAAGAACCATTTTCAGCTGATCTCCATCTCCTTTACGCGTGCCACTTGGAGGTCATCGGCGCGTGTATTGTACGCGTATCTACCAATATTTCTTTTTTCTCCGAGGAATCTAATTAGGTCTCTAATATTTAAACTACTCCCTACATTTTTAACCAAATCAATATTTGAAAGTGAAGAAGGTATTTTAAAATTTTAGAAATCAAATTAGATCGAAACGAGAAAATTTATGATGTATTTTTAGTTGAAAAAAGTTTAGAAATTAAATGGAATCGAAATAGTTAAGATTGGTTGCCCATGTACCATCAGAATTCAGCTATACTAGGGTTAGAGAAAAAAAATTCTCAACTAGGGTTAGGATTACAAACATAGCCGCCTTTGGCGGCTTTGCCGTCCGAGTTCCTCCGACGAAACTGGAGTCCAAGCGTTGCTCAGTCTTCAGTCCAGATTTGGGGTGAATTGGCATCTAGTGTCGCTGCTAGTGGTCTGTATTCTCTTGGTGGAATGTTGGTTTTTATCTGTTTTAGTGGTCTATATTCTCTTGGTGGAAATTTGGTTTTCGTTTTGTTGGTAGCTTTCGGTATGTCCTATTATGTTAAGTTTGGTATTAGGGTTCGGTTCAGTGTTAGGTTTAGGTTGAGTTTGGTAGTGCAGGATGAGGGGAATGCGTGCCTAGTGCCCTGGTTTGCTAGATTGGGTAACACCCAATTTCATGAGGATTTGCTCGTGCTTGGTCGAAAATGTCCTGATTAGGTTCAGACTAAGTTATGTTTCTTACCCATCAAGGGTTTTGGAGGTTTTACTCGTTGTTTTTCAGCAATAATATTTTTTTTGAGGGAAAGAAAAATATTATTACCAAATAAGCATAACGACGTTACACCAGAGTAACCCCACAACCAGACATAGGTCCGGCAGTTCCTCCTCCGACGTCCTTCGACGTTTCTCGTCCATGATGGTAGCACCCTCGCTCGCCTCCAGCGCAAGTACCCGTTCCTCCGTCACGGGCTTACCGGTTACCAACAGA
>JAYMTA010003282.1:0-14588 GCA_036897625.1 Pelargonium cotyledonis | reverse complement strand
AACTAACTCATAACCAACCCATAACTAAACTAAATCTTATCCTAAATAGTTATATAACTGCTACTCTAAAGTCTAACTACTACTAATAATAACAATAATAAACAAATACTAAATAATATTTCTTGTCCCTCATCAAAGACCTTTTTATGAAGGGTGATAATAAAGTCAAGGGTATACAATACATACCTCTGACAAAAACGCATCAAGTGATAGCCCTCCTAATGCAGTTATCTCAGCAGCATCTTTATACGGAGCTTCACTCCAAGGGCTACAGTTGAAAATAATTTCTTTCGAACATTAAATAGGAACTGCTAATACCAGAAGATAGTAACAACAAAATATGGACAAAAAAGAAAGCAAAACACTTATTGAACCATAGATACCAAATGTGTTTATGGGTAGTACTCATTGCGCACCAGTTTTAAGAACATAAAACATACTTAGTAAAATTTTCAGTTACTATCACAACAAGATACTGAATTAATTGAAAAATATTTGTCATTGTCATCAGCCTCTGATAAGTAACTTAACCATTGTATGCAAATTTAAGTATGTTTAAATCATGATGAGTCTATGGAAGAGTATGAAGTGTATTTCTACTAGAGAAAGGAATACACCGCAACAGATAAAAAAGAATCCCTACCTTTCTGGTGCCGTGGAAAAGAGATCTTCGAGTTCAATGGGTCTCAAGGAACCATCCTAGTAAGAAATAACATCGACATGGTGAAGAATTGAGGAAAAACTTGAGTAATTGTACAGAATTTGTTTAGCAGAGTTGAAATTAAATATCATGGTAGAAACATACACCGTCTCCATCAAACAAGTCAAACAGGCCCTTCAGAAACTCAATAGCATCATTTGTCAGCTCCACACTCTACAAAAAATACAGTCATAAATAAGCAATCTAATTATGCATTTCCCAAGAGCATGAAAAGCTATCACGAAAGCAATCTAATTATACAAATAAACTAATAACAACTTATTAGAGATCATTATGTGCCACGCCTCATAACAACACATACACAAAATATATCAATTAATTTTCTTTTGTTATATACAATAAACGTGTCTACAAACCAGTTTTTAGCGCCCCTAGAGACTACTCCCTCAACTAGGGATTTCAATGGTGCACCCCCCACATTGGTGTGGTGCATTTAAGGAAAATTATGTGCTGACCCCAGAAATTGAAACTGGTGAGGCAGTGAGCGAGTCAACCACCTAGACCAACAGTTCTTGGGATTAAATACCAATTACTAAAGGATTACAGGTATGATTATTAGTAAAAAGGTGAGATTACGAGTAAAAAGGGTGTCACTGAGTGGAATATAAATAATTATTCTCATATTAAATAAACATTACCAAAGACGGAGAGTAAAGAAGAACAGTTAGTACTTATCAACATGAGTCATGATTGATATTATTTGAATTTAGAGATTTAGTCAATGAAAACATGATATTAAATTATTGAGTCAACCAATCATAATACAAAAAAATGAAGAAAAAAAAATAGAGGCCCGGGCATTGTTGGGAATAAAGAGTAGTTGACATATGTGAGCAAATAATTAATCAGGATAATGGTATATCATGCTTAACATGTAAAATAAAGCAATGATTCAGATTACATCATGCAACATGACCACTGGCAAATCAAGCCAAATCTAGGACGCACAAACATGCCTTGGGCTTTATTGTTATAAATAAGGGCTTGTCCATGTCACTTTAGATGCATCCAAACAGGTTCAGGTATTGAGCCTTGTATTTCACAAAATGATTCACAAGTAAAAGATCATATTCTTCTTAATTTGCAAAGTCTTCAATTACTTGTAGAAGATCAATGAGAAAATTACCTGATCAGGTGTTCTCTTTGGGAGAGCGGGAACTAGATCATCTGCGAGCTTGATGTCATTATTATATCCAAATTTCCTAAGCACAGTCCAAGTTGTCTCTAGACGCCCTTTCTCAATAAATAGTGCATGGAGAAAGAGGAATCCAGTCAATGTTAGGCCACGATCATTAACTCCTTCAGCAATTTTTTCTTGCACAACCCTCTTAACACCAACTATTTCAGAAGGTTGTAATGGAGCATTGAAACATTTGACCTGTTTAGGACAATTGTTAGAAACTTTGTGAAGCTCAAGAGCATGATAGAGCAACATTGGCAATTGATAAGTTGGCAATATCATTTTCAGAAAATCTGACTCTGATACCAATGATAAACATAAATATTAGACCATGAAAACATTCAAATCCATCACATATATGAAACCTGAAAATCATTCAACTCTGCATCACTGAGAGCACCATCTTTGTCATGATCACAAAGAATGAATATTCTCTTCAAAGCTCTCACACATCTGGGCTTCAAAGTTTGTGTCTCTTGATCAAACAGAGGGCCTGTGGGATGTAGCACTGCTTTTTGTGCATAATAGAAAACCTCAGGGATCTGCAACCAGAGAACTATAATAATGTAAAATCTAAAATTAAAAAAATTAATGCCTTAACAAAATACAAGGGAAAAGAAAGGCAACAAATAAAAGTCCAAGGGGGCATCAAAATATACCTGAATATGTTTAAAGGCAGAACATTCAATACAAGTTTCAATCTCCCGGAACTGTTGCATTATAGGAGACATCACCTGCTCTAGACTCAGCTGCTGATTGTCATCTCTTAGATCCAGTTTACAGCCTACCACTATGACAGGCACCTTCACCTGAACATCATCCATATACAAACATATAAGAAACATGATGATCCGTGACTCCTTTTGTTTAGACAAATACTCATATTTTCAAAAACAAGGTTTCAACTATTTCCAGACAGTTTGGGTAAAATTCCTAACGTAGAAAAGATGTAATTTACTTGGCTAATTTCATCAATTTCAAGGTATTGTACCTCGGAACTTTTTTCATTCCCTATAACCAAATTGTCATGGATAAATGATTCATCAAAACAATAGAGTCTGAAAGGAGAAAACACAAAATACAGAAACCTCCAATCGGCGGAGCTCTGGAAGCCAAAAGGTACTCAGTCGATCAAGGGTAGAAGGTTGATCACATGCATAAGTGAGCACAACAGCATCAGCCCGTCTCAGTTCTTCAGCCAATTTACCTTGATCTTCCACACTGATTAACACACACAGCAATGAAAGAAAAAGAAAGGTTCAGCCATTCATATAGCAAAAAAATAAAACTGACAAAACTGAGATTAACCTCCCACATAGTAACCTCTACGTTTACAAAAAATAAATATACACTAAATATATTGCCTTTTAATTACATTTCTTAGGTCTCGAAGATTGAAAGATCATCTCATTTGAACAATCCAATATTGGTTCTCAATTAAGAATGCAGAACATTCCTTTACAGTTTATCTTCTGCAGAATTTTCTTCACCGAGTATATTACCATTAATTATAAAATTAAAATAAAAACTTAAATGATTGACTTTTGGTTACCCACCCATGGAAACAAAACGCCACAAATTATTATATGCCATTTCCAAGAATCGGGATAGAAATGTCTCCTGTTCTACTAAATTATCCAGCAATCAAAGATCAAAGAGCTTGACGAATCAGAAGAAAGCATAGCATTTGATACTGAGACTACATTTACATACTAATCAATCAGAAGCCACATAGCCACATTTTGTTCAAGAGAATAAACAAAACATGTGAATTACCTAGAAGCAGTGTCAATGATAGTAATGGGAACTTTATCGGGGTAGAAATCCTCAGGCAACCTGGTCGGCGGCAAAACTGGCGGGACATTCGCCGGAAAAGTCTCGGCGGCGGCGGTGACAATCAAGCTCGATTTTCCGGTCCCGCGGTCTCCAGCAACAACAATTCGCACGCCGGTACGGCCGCCAGAGTTGGTGACTCCAGCCGCAGCTTTGGCCATTGATAGAACAAACTGCAAAGCAAAACTCAAAAAACCTTGTGGGTCAAAACCTCGCCATTAGATTGCGATTACCACAGTTGTTGCATAAGAGTAAATATTGGAAGAAAGAGAGGTACCTAGGAAAAATGGAAAGGCTTCGCCGGAGAATGAGAAGACCGCCAAAAACCCTAGATTGGGTTGAGGATTTTGAGTGTACAAATGGGTTTTTGTCAGGTTTTTGGCTCTGTGTTTTCTTTTTCCTTTTTTTCTTCCTAAAAATTTCAGTATTTCTATCGGACGGCTGCGTTGGGAACACGTAAGGAAATTACTGGTTCAGATTGGCATCTTTTGTTTTCATTTTTTTTCTCAATTTATTAAATTTACTGCTTGATTTCAAAAAAATAAATACTGCTTAAGTTTCAGTAGTGAAGTCTCGGTTTCGAGTTTCACCGGCAACGGTATTTAGTTTAGTTTATATAAAACAGTCGTACTGTCTAATTTGTACTTAAAAAAAAAATAATAATGAGGAGAATTAATATGGTTTCTTCTTCCTACGTGTCTTTGAGACATCGCCTGAATTTCAGAGCGTTGACGGTCTCTTGAGTTTCCAAATATATAATTACGGTTTTTCTCGTTTAGATAGTAATTTTTTATTTGATAGCAAGTTAAGGGATAGTTAGGTTTGTGTATTGGCGGCATAGATTTATAGTGATTTTTTTTCGATTGGTCTGTGCGTAGGGCAATTGGAGATCTATGGCGGTTGCAGGGTAGGAGACGATGGCTTGAAAGATGGTGGTTTGATTGGATCCCTTAGATCAACCTTCGAGTTTGTTACCAGATTAGATGGCAGACCGGTGGCGGCGATAAGAGGTCGACAACACTTCATGCAATCGTGTTAAATTTTGTGTTCATTCATTTTTAATTGTTCACTCTTCACATGGAGGGGAGAAGTGTTCATTCAAGTTGATGAGGAGGATTCTAGTGCCTACGACTTGATAATTCAAGATGTTTTAGCCGTTATGGCTAAATTTGGTAGTGTTTAGTTTTTGTTTGCGGTTTGATCTGCGAACCGAGTGTCCCACGAGTTAGTTAAGTCATCGGTTTTTTTTGTCAGGCTTGTCTAAGTGAATTGATTTTCAAACGCCCAATTTTATGTTTTCTTTGTTATTGTTCGTTATGAATTAATAATTTAGTAACTTTTCGTTCAAAAAAAGTACCAAACAACAAACATATATAATATATATAAAAAATACCAAATATGTGGGTAAACTTCAAACTAGTTAAGAGTTTGTTTCACTTAATTCGAGGTTTAAAGTTCAAGTTCTAGAAAATACAATTACGAGTTTTGCATTCTTATATGTTGAGTGCGGCCTACATTAGAAATCTCATGATATAAACCCCAAAAGAATTGAGAATGAGTTAATTGATAATATACATTTTTTATTCTTTTACTCATGAATTGTAACAAACATATGAGCTAACAATTAATTTATTATAAAAATACTATTTGTGATTGATGCATAAAAAATTCTAACAATATATGATAAACAAAACACTTATTTGGATACGGAAGTAATATTGAATTTTACTTTGCTTTAATGGAAATTATTGTTGAAATAGTGACTAAGTTTCACATTAAAAGAATATAAATAGAATGCGCTATATATAATAAATATTGAATTTTACTTTGCTTTAATGGAAATTATAGTTGAAATAGTAACTAAGTTTCACATTAAAAGAATATAAATCGAATGAGCTATATATAATAAAAAATGTGGAACCATACGAATAATGTCGATGTTTTAGTGGTGAAAGCTTAAGTCATTATATGTAACTCATTATTAAAATTTAACATGTTATATAGCTTATTATGATCTAAATTTTATTCCCTTTATGTTATCTCCCTTTGTGATCCTCACCCGCTTACATACAGACATACTTATAACGAAACACATCACCTTTTAGCAATTTCGCTCATTTTTAAAATTGTATGCTGAAGTTTAACCTCAATTCAGCTTCCGCAAGTAAAAGCGCAATCCGGAAAGTACCTACCTTTCAATTCGGGTTCTTCATTAAATGTCATCTTTGTTTGTCCAGCAAAGCAATATTGAACCCTGAAGACTACAAATCTCAACCCACCAACAAAACTTATTACGGCATAATCGTTTTCATTCCTTCCAATGAACGGCTCTCACCCCATTTCTTGTTACGCATTCCGAATTCACTCCAACTACTCCACTCCTCGTGGAATCAAATGAACACTTATCGTAGTAAGGTAAAGCGTGAGCAAATGATTTGAGAAACACTTATTTCTCGAGCCGAAAGAAATGTTCTATTCCATCCTCCCACCCGTTACCAATCCACATCCAAGAGCTTCTGCAAATCTCCCACCTCGCTTCTCCCTATCCACACTCGCATCCCCAAATAGGTCCCAAAACCACTTACCTTTTAGATCCCCATTCACGAGCACACCTCTCTTCGGATTGCTTGGCTCGTACCCAGGCTAACAAACGCTAATGATTTGGAGGAAATTTCCACCTGCATTGGCGCTAGTTCATAGTCCTGAAGAACCTCTTTGAAATGATCTAGAAGACAAAAAAACATCACATTCGGGCATCCATAACATATAAATATAAATAGACTATGCATCCGAGATATACAAGCTTTTCTCGAAAGAACACGAAAAAAAGTTGGATATTGCGGTAACACCTACAAATATCAGTTACAAGAAATTTATTGGAAAATTTTTTGATAGCACAATCCAACCTGCACAATTGGTCTTTACATACTACATCTACGGCCTCATGATAAAATCCAACAGTAAGTTCGCCTAAGAGTTTGGATGGAGTCGCAAATTTTCTACATGTGGGTAACCAAAGTAGAAAGGAAGCTCAGCACAATCAGGACAAACACGTTCTTCAACCAGATGCATTCCTTCTTGCAGCATATACTCTGTAAGCTGCTAGTCCAACAATAATTGCTGCAGCTCCAACTGTAACACAAGATCAGGCATTGCGCCATATTAATACATAGCAAAACAGTCAAGCAACCAACTTTGTCATCACAAAACTATTTTTATTGCCTTCACGATAAAAGTTAAGCTACAAGTCACGTCAAAGAAACACTTCAATGCAAGTACATTAAATATAAAAATATAACAGATCCAGCGTCAACTAAAGGTTACATAATTTCAGAAACAATTCAATGACAATCGTGTTGGAGAAATAACTCAGTTTGGTTGTCAAACTTGTACTTAAGATGATAATGGTTTCTAACTTATTCATGGCTTGGTATGTTGAAAATGAAGTTTATTACGAGGTAAGTTAACTCACTGCCTAACCAATTTCAAACATTCAAATATCAACATACCTGAAACAACCATAAGAGAGCTGTTTACAAGCCGGCGGTATTGCTTCCGGCTTCTCCCAGCTTCAGTTTCAGGAATGCTTAAATGAGGGTGCTCTGCCGCTCTTACTATCCTACGGAATATGTTATTCAAATCACCCAGTTTTGTGCTGATAGGTATAGGAGCCTCTATTCCCATATCTTGACTAACCTGCAAATGCAAAATTGCCATAAATTGTCACTGATAGCATAAAAAAATTTACAGAAAAAAAATAACAAACCAACAGTAAATGTCTTCATACATAATAACAAAAAACTTCCAAGTACTTGTTTCGAAAATCCTATGATAGTGACTGTAATCCATCAAATTTGCTCTTGCAAATAATATGCGTGAATTGTTCTTGTTAGGGTGCAAGAGCTGTAAATATTATTCACTCTACAGAGATCATCAAGTATACTTTCATCACAATATAATTGAATAAAATGGCCTTCCGAGTTTTTATGTTTCATCTACAGTTCTATATTCTCATTATAAAGTGACATTTTCAAGCATTATGGTATACTATAATCTGGATATGCAGAATATCATATGAAAAGAATAAACTCTTTTAAATGAATACTTCTAGCACTCAATTCATTGATAGAAACCTGTCAATAGCTGCACAAACATTACTTTTATGCTGGCAAAGCATGAAAGGTTACTGGGTTTCAACTTGGTCCAAACCATGGGTAGGCCAAAGCATGCTTCTTAAACAAAACGAGGGGTAATGAAATCTGAATAAGCCACAGGTAAGTGAAATGACATCTTCATGAAAATAATACTTTCAAGTCATCCTTCACAATACTAGACAAAATATCCAGGTTAGGTTAATTTCACAAGGTTGAAATTTTCTTAAATGCAAAATTAACTAAATGAGTTCACTCCACTGGTTTAATTTCACTAGGGCATGTGTTAAACTAGACCATTTTTAAATGAGCAGTATTGAACTCAACTAGCATACTTCATGTACTTAATTTCACAAGGTTGGAATTTTCTTAAATGCAAAATTAAATAAATGATTTCACTCCATTGGTTTAATTTCACTAGGGCATGTGTTAAACTAGACCATTTTTAAATGAGCAATATTGAACTCAACTAGCATACTTCATGTACATGGCAATTGAAGGAATGACCAATGAAAACAGTACCCTCGTAGAATCTTGTATTGCCATTGGAAATGAATCCAAATCATCTTTAGCTGAAACAATGAGGCAAGGCACCTCATAGCCGGTATCCTCACCATGACCCGCAACTTCCACGAGCAAGTCAGATGCTTTCTTCCAAGAGGATTCATCAGAACTACAAAGAAAGAAAATGTACATACTCGTAAGTTTAACAAATAAAAAGGGCATATATAGATACATAATTAAAGCAATGCTTGCAACTCAAGTCGAATTGACATAAAATAACAGAAAAGCATCTGCATTTTTTCATTTGCATCAATAAGCTTGAGAAAACATTTGAAAACTCCTTCACTCTAAAAAAAAAGGCATTTTTCAAACAATTCAACAGTCTAAGAACTATTGTAAGGTATTCAAACCATATCATTCAAAACAACTGGAGTATTATATTGGCATTGTTGTAAACCTGCATATAAAAATATCCGGTAAGGAAAAGATTTGAGTTTTTGAGATGTAAGAAAATTGATGTTTTGACTACAAAAGGACAATTTTGTTAATAATCATGAATATGATTGTCAGAATAGTTAATATCATACAGTTTGAATACTATACATTAATGGTTTGAATCGATTGGTTGGATTGATGGAATGCTTGACCTAGTGATTGATCCGTATGAATAAAATTAAACCATTAAGAACCTCAGTTCATAGGGACTCATAAATTTTGGGACTCTCTAATGAATGGGCCTCAAATCCCACTCTCGCACAGCAGCCCATCAACAAAAAAAATTAGGCACAGGATTATTAATGAGTAAACTATTTTTTTTTTCAGTTGAAAATGCCAATCATCTAATTAGGTTCCATTATTAATATATCTTATTTGGTTTAGGGATAGCATAAAGAAAAACAAGTGAGGCAGAGAGCGGAAAGGGAAAAAAAGGAGTAAGACCATGAAGAAAAAGGGACACAAAACAAAGACGATTGCAACAAGCAAACATCTCTTCATTCCAACTCTCGAATCTTACTTTTGATTTTTCTTCTTCATCTTGATTCTGGACAGTCCTTCCCAAAGTTCTATAATATCTTGGCCGGTTTTTGTATGAGAAATTCTTTGGGTTATATGAATTAATACTTTATAAATAGTATTGTAAAACGTGAACATTTATTGTACACTATAATGATCTAATCGCTTCCCTTGAAAAGTTTAGATTCATACCAACCATTTGGTAGTCCTTACCCTTGGTGTGCGGTCAGTAAATACTAGTACCACAATAATATTATAATAAAAATCATAAATGTGAAGCAAAATAACCATACAATTCATAGTTCAATGTGCAATTCATGGTTCAAAAAAATAGCTATGATGATTCATCGTATGAACTTCGATTCAACACCTTTATTATTAATCTAAAGGAGGGTACCTATGGATACCACATATTAAATCTGTATTTTGAGATAGTTACACCCAATGTTTTAAAAACCGGACCGGACCAGCCGGGCGGACCGGCTGACCCGGGACCCGGCAGGCTCACTGGTCCGGTTGTATGCAGACCTGGAAATCATGTCAAAACCCGTCGGCCCGGTAAGAGCCGGTCAAAACCGGTGCTGGGTTAGCCGGTTAATTGGTCATTTAATAAAATAATAAAAGTTATAAATCAGATTTGGGCTTATACAAATCTAGCCCAAATACAGTTAGGCTTAAGAAAAGAAAATAATGAGCCCATATACAATTGTTAGGCCTGTGTAAATAAGTAATAAAAAAAATGAAAACCTAAATTAAAATTACCTGTTCCACTGTTCTTCTTCACACCGCTCTGCATCTCCAGAGAGTTTTAGTTTCAGTTTTTTTTGTGATTATTTTTTCTTCTTTCTAGTACCTTGTTGACTACGATGATACGTATTGAAGATAAGAAAGATAAAAGCTTCTATTTGTTGAGAAAGATGAAATATGGCTCTAAAATGAAGTGCACTATTGTTGATTCGGTTGGCGGCACCATTGTTGTATCTGATCGATTCACCATATCTTGTATCTGATTGATTCATCATATCTATGCTGGGGTTTTCATTTTGGATTGCTCTTAAATTGGGGTCGGTTGAGTTTGAATAATATTTTGGTATTATATTTAGGTGTATATTATATGAGAAATATCTTTAAATAGTGACCCGGCCGGTTGACCCGGTCGGCCCAGCGACCTGACCGGGTCAGCCTCCGGGTCGGTTTTTAAAACATTGGTTACACCTTGTGAACTCAAGGGTTTCAGGGAATGGGCACAATAAAGGAAAATAGCTAATGTTAAAAATAAATTTGATACAAAATCACAAGATAAATTGAAACCTTTCAATTACCAGTCATGAACAAACACTGCTATGTCACAGCCAGCCAAAGACTCTTTATTGGATAGCAATTCATTAACTCCGCTTTCAGGTATCTCACGCAACACCAATGTTTTCTTGGTTCCCTGCAAAGAAACATTGAAAAATGCATCCAGTCAATGAGTCAAACCCCAAATTGATGATCATTCAGAGTAACTCTATAAGACCCAAGTGATTCAAATAAATGGATAAAATAAGTTTTCTACACGCATTGAAGTTGTAGTATTACATAACCAAAAGAACATTAATACTGGAAGCAATGTGTGTGTGGAACTCACCCCTAATTGATCAACAACATTTACTGCATAACGCTCATCAGTCATTGGAGCAGAATTATCAGGGTAGGGCCTGCGTGCACAATTTCAACAGATAATCAGACATGTAACAAAAACAGATTACTAAAGGAATCACAAAATGAACAGACATGTGTTCATCACATTGAAAATTCAGAAGATAGACCTTGCTAGAAAAGAATTCAATAATGCAGATTTTCCAGCCTTGTTGGGCCCAAAAACAAAGCACTGGAAAACACTTCTTTCCGACAGTTGCTTCTTGCGATCCAACCGTCTTCTCCTTGTAACCCGTATGGCTGAAGAAGGATCATTGGGATATCCAATGTATATCAGATTTTCCATGCTACGAATTGGATCTAGAAGTGTCATAAGGGCCCACTGCAAAAATAAGTATCTTACATGAAACATTAGGTACAGATAAAAAAAATGGCTCAGTCCATTATATATTGATTAGCAAAAATAAAAGACTTTGTTAAAAAGAGGGATAATAAAGTCAAAGGTACACAATACGTACCTCTGACAAAAACCCATCAAGAGATAGCCCTCCTAATGCAGTTTTCTCTGCAGCATCTTTATATGGAGCATCACTCCAAGGGCTACAGAAGAAAATATTTTTTTTTCAAACATTAAATAGGAATTGCTAATTTTCAGAAGCTCGTAATAACAGAATACAATGCACAACAATGGAAGCGTAACACTTGGATTGAACCATAGGTACCTAAATTAGTTGACGACTAGTAATCACTGTGCACCAGTTTTAAGAACATTAAATAAATTTAGAATACTTTTCAATTGCTATCACGACAAGATGCTGGATTTATGGAGAGAATTGTTAGTCTCATTGGCCTTTGATACGTAAGTTAACCATTTCATGAAGTTTTGGCATGGTAAATCATGATGATTATATGGATGACTATGAAATGGGTTTCTATAAGAGAAAGGAATACACCGCAACAGATTAAAAAGAATCCACACCTTTCTGGTGCCGTGGAAAAGAGATCTTCAAGTTCTGCGGATCGCAAGACACCATCCTAGTAAAAATAACATTGACATGGTAAGGATTTTGATGAGTTCAGAAAAAACTTGGTTAATTGTCCAAAACTTATTATACAGTTAGGATACATATATCATGGTAGAGGCTAAAACATACACCATCTCCGTCGAACAAGTCAAACAGGCCCTTCAGAAACTCAATACCATCGTTCGTCAGCTCCACACTCTACAGAAAATACAGTCATAGATAAGCAATATAACTAAAGCCTTTTCAAGAAAATGGAATCCTACCAGAAAAGGTTCCAAAAAAAAAAAACAATCATACTGACATATAAAATATGCAAGCAAATTATGAAATAAAAAAATGGCATATCATTCTTAACATGTGAAACAAAACATTGCTCCAGGTTACATCAAGCACCATGACTATTGGCAAAATTAGCCTAGTCTGTGAACATGCTTTAGGGCTTATGCACTATTTATTTAAGTGAGGGCTTGTTCTTGTCACCTTAGATGTGACCCCAAATGATATACAAGTAAAAAAATCATATTATTCTCAACCTGCAAAGTCTCCAATTACATATAGAAGATCAATGAGATATTTACCTGATCAGGAGTTCTTTTGGGGAGAGTTGGAACTAGATCATCTGCAAGCTTGATGTCATTATTGTATCCAAATTTCCTTAGCACAGTCCAAGTTGTCTCTAGACGCCCTTTCTCGATAAATAATGCGTGGAGAAAGAGGAATCCAGTCAATGTTAGGCCACGGTCATTAACTCCTTCAGCAATTTTTTCTTGTACAACCCTCTTGACACCCACTATTTCAGAAGGTTGTAATGGAGCATTGAAACATTTGACCTGTTTAGGACAACTATTAGAAACTTTGTGAACCGCAAGAACATGATAGTGCAACCTCAGTTTTCAACAAGTTTGCAATATCATTTACACAATATCTGGCACTTATTAGTAATACCAATGATTAAGATATATATTAAGAAATGAAAACATTCAAATCCACCGTATATATATGTAACCTGAAAATCATTCAACTCTGCATCACTGAGGGCACCATCTTTGTCATGATCACAAAGAATGAATATTCGCTTCAAGGCTCTCACACATCTGGGCTTCAAAGTTTGTGTCTCTTGATCAAACAGAGGGCCTGTCGGATGTAGCACTGCTTTTTGTGCATAGTAGAAAACCTCGGGGATCTGCAACCAGAGAGCCATAATAAAGTAAAATCTAACTATTATAATTTTAGTCACTTAAAGGCTCTTAACTAAATACAGGGAAAAGACAGGCAACTACTAAAAATCCAAGGGGACATCAAAATATACCTGAATATGTTTAAAGGCAGAACATTCAATACAAGTTTCAATCTCTCGGAATTGTTGCATTATAGGAGACATCACCTGCTCCAGACTCATCTGCTGATTGTCATCTCTCAGATCCAGTTTACAGCCTACCACTATAACAGGCACCTTCACCTGCACATCAGAATACCATATACAGACACATAAGTAACATTGTGATTGGATGCCACTTTTCTTACACCAATACTATAAATTCAAAAACAGGGATTCAGCAATTCCAAGACATTGTGGGTAAAATCTTTCTTCTATAGAAAAGATGTAATTTGTTTTGCTTCTATCATCAATTTTCAAGGTATTGTACTTCAGAATTTTTTCATTTCCTTAAACCAAAGTGTCATGGATTTATGATCCATTAAAAGAATAGAGTTGAAATGAGAAGACACATGATACAGAAACCTCCAATCGGCGGAGCTCTGGAAGCCAAAAGGTACTCAATCCATCAAGGGTAGAAGGCTGATCACATGCATAAGTAAGCACAACAGCATCTGCCCGTTTCAGTTCTTCAGCCAATTTACCTTGATCTTCCACACTGATTAACATATGCACAATAAAGAAAGAAGAAAAAAAAAATCAGCTAAGCACATAGCAAAAAATCACACAAACAAAATCAAGGCTGACCTTCCATTAAGTAACCTCTAAAGTCTACAAAGAAAATGGAAGTTCTAAAAAAAGGACAATAAACATATTGCCTTGTAATTACATTTCATAGGTCTCGAAGATGGAAAGATCACCTCCATTGAACTATCCAATATTGGTTCTCGATCAAGAATACAGAACATGCCTTTACAGTTTAAATTCTGCAGTACAAATTAGAAATTTCTTAAAACTTAAATAAATTGCTTTTGGTTACCCAACCATGGAAAGTGGAAACAAAAAGCCAATATTCTTAAGGACATTTCCAAGAATCGAGATACCAATTTCTCCTGTTCTACTAGATTATCCAGCAAATATCAAGGGCATTGAATAATCAGAACAAAGCATAACATGTAGTAGTGAACCTACATTTACATACTAATCAATCAGAAGCCAAATAGTTACCATTTGTTCAAGAAAATAAACCATGAACGTGAATTACCTAGAAGCAGTGTCAATGATAGTAATGGGAACTCGATCGGGGTAGAAATCCTCAGGCAACCTAGTAGGCGGCAAAACTGGCGGGGCATTTGCCGGGAAAGTC
>JAYMTA010003281.1:0-14589 GCA_036897625.1 Pelargonium cotyledonis | reverse complement strand
CGCTTGCACATCCCTAATTCATGCATGTAGCCCTAAACCTTGATGCAATTGGTGAACCCTGAATTCTTAGATTACTTACTCATTGATACATTCTCAACTATTTTCCAAGTTTACTTTCTGCAAACAATTTACTCACTGAAAACTTTGATCTTTACTTTTGAGTTGCTATGTTTGGTCAATTGGCTTTTCCTTCCCTGTGGTTCGACAACCCCTGAATTTATCACTATTTGCCTCACGTCAAAGGGCAACCATGGTGTCGGATGTTCGTATCCACCGGCAGGGTATGAGCTATGGTTGAGGCTCCAGGCTACTGGAGATGGTAGAGGGGACCGGTATTTGTCCTGTGGCATTGGTATGGATGGTCTACAATAAGTTGGATCGTCTTATTGGCTTAGGCGCGTTGGGTCTCGTGTTAGGACCCAAGGTCGTTTTACTTAGTCAATGGTTATTTCGTATTAGTATTTATGTTTTGGGTTTGTTTTTCGGGCTGGCTGCGATTGTGCTTTTGGGTTGTTATTCAACGATGTAGTGGGTCGGTTTTGTTGAGTCTCTAGGTTTATGTTTGATCTGTAAGGTTACAGACGGTCTTAATTGTAACTTTACGTTGATACTTCGTTAATAATATTCGCATTGTTTCTCTGAAAAAAAATGCATACATAAGAAAAGAAAAAGAAGCTCATAACTGTTAATTAGTAAAAATAAAAGGTGGAAAAGGTAAAAGGAAGGGTTATCTATAAAATTTGAAAATTCTTACGATATAATATGTGGCCCACATGCCACACCACTCACACAAGTAGCAATTTAATTATGATGGATCAAGCAAGCTTCATTGGGAAGATGGTACCAAACTTGCATTTGGAGTTTTTTTATGGTCTCCAGCAAATTGGGTAGTTTAGTTAGGTTTGTGGCGATCATGTGTCCCTTTTGCACTGACTTGGGATACAAGAAGAGAAGTAGAGAACAGCTATTGCAAATATTCTTACCTACAAGTCTTGCAGTTTATAAGAATTCAACTGTTTGGTACGTATATGTTGAAATGTGTGTACATACATACATACAATAAAGAATTTATAGTCTAATATATTTTGATTTAGTCTAAACTAAATCAATGATATGTTTTTATCACTCGAGTAAATTTGCAAAAACGAATCGAACCATATTGGATCCAAACATGTGAACGATGTGTTATAGCCTCATACATAGCTTAGTGTAAACTAAAAATTTATTGGCTTAACATCTTGGCTCCACCGCCGGCAATACCACCACAATATCCATTGTTAGCTCCTTATCAATCACCCCAGATTCAAGTCTTCACTCCAATGTTTTATCGTGGTGAACGTGATGGATAGCTCTCGCCATAACCCCACCCCCCTATCGACGAACGTCTGTCATTTCTCTTCGCAGCCGACGACCGACCTCCAACCATGACCGACTCCGCGTGCCTTATGGTCTTAACTGAAATCTGAATCCTAACATTTTTAGGAGACAAGCTGCTGTGATCAATTGTTACATGCCATGGATCCCTAACATTCGTGGTATGAAATTTCGGTTCACTTCCATTGCTAACCAAGCGGAAGATTAATTACACTCTCTGATCGACGTCTTTCTGTTGCTTGGGCGAGAAGCACCTATAATAGCCGCCATCACAATTCCCTTCCGGTTCCACATCGTGATTCGTAGCATGCCCCGCCTCGTACTGCCGATAATCTCTCGAATTATTATTCATCCCTGGTTTGGTCTATTGTGGCAGTGTCTCGCGAGAACGTCTCAGGGTGTTGCCTCTTCAATATGTTAGCATATGAGAGAGTTTTCGACATTAAAGTGCATTCCTTGGGTCATCGAGCTTTCGTTCTCTCCTATTCGGATGAGAGCTAGGTACTTGCAGGAAATGAAAAATACGAATTGGTCATAATTGTCGCAATGGTTCTTCTCTTTTCAAGACTGGAATCATCTCAAGAGAAGGGGTAGTAGGTTGTGTTGGTTATCAATATGTGGACTTCTAGTTCACGCTTAATGTCAGACTCTTTGAAGAGCGTCTCAAACTTCTTCGGTGATCTCATCTTTGTTCATCCAAACTTCCAGTATGACCATTTTCTTGGCCAAGTGCAATTTTTTGGCTCATACATGCTCTTTCGCGCTTGTCTCTAAGGTGGTTACGCTCATACTTGGGACTTTGTTTTTCACTCTTGCTGATAAAGAATGTTCAGGCTTGGAGTTACAGTCGTTTACAGTTTCAGACCCCTCTCACTGTTTGGTTGACACGTCTGCCCCTAGCTCGCCAAGTTCACAGAGTAGTTCAGTCCCAAGAAGCCCCTATGTCGCTTCTCTAAGGCAAGATTTGTTTGTTTTATTCTAAATCATTAATGAGGTGATGACATCTCATTAAAAATCTTGAATAAGAGTGAGTCGCTTTGCTCCCACTAATTCGTTTGGGTGAGTATGAATAAAATTTGATGAGGTGTCATAACGTCATTGGTGTGCTAAGCCAAAAATTAATTGTTTAGACTCCTCAATTCATATATGTGTATATATATATAAGAAAAAAAAATATGAGCCAATAATTTTTTTCTTAGTGTAAGTCAAGTCAATGAGGTGATGACACGTCAATTAATTTCTCACATACCCACTGATAACATGATTGAACCCAGCCGAATCCGTCACCATTAATGAATTTTAATGAGAAAATGAAAAGAAACTTCATTTTTTAAGCTATTCTAATAATAATAATAATAAAATAAAAAATCCTTATGTTAGTTGAATTTGATGTGGACTCTACGGTTGCATTAATTTCTCAAGTCATAGATAAATAGTTACTTAATGAACCAAAATAAAGCTAATGTGATTAATGTATGTCAAACTTGCTGATTTCCATAGCTTTTTCTCATTTTATATTTCATTTTGAAGAATTATATATTGGAATGTTGATCCAACTCAAGAGCTCTAGAATATAATTAATAATTGTTGAAGTGGGCGTTGTCGCACATTGGAAATTTATAAAGGAAAGTGATTAAATATAATGGTACAAATGAAACCTTAAATAATAAGGTTGATCTTTTAGTATGAGAAGCCCAAACCATTGTATTTAGCCCAATATTAAATTTATCATGATATCAGAACTAGTTTTGATCTAGGCCTTGGCCCGAAAGTGGTCCGTTTATGTTGTCTCCTCCTGTGGTCTCCAGCCCGTTTGCAGATGGATATGTCTGCAACGGCCCACATGTGGAAGAGAAATGCATACACGTGAGGGGGAGTGTCAATTTGTAAAGCACAACGCTCACCGATAAAAAAAATGTAAGACTCGCACGTGAGAGAGTGTGTTGAAGTGAATGAAATTATAAGTCTCACATCGGATAAATATAAAGTGAAAAGACTACATATAATGGTACAAGTGAAACCCTACTAATAAGGTTGACATTTTAGTATGGGAAGCTCAAACCATTGTATTTAGCCCAACATTAAATGTATCATGGTATCAGAGCTGGTTTTGATCCAAGCCTTGGCCCAAAATGTGGCCCGTCTATGTTGCCTTCCCTTGTGATCTCCAGCCCGCTTGCAGATGGATATGCCGATTGTGCACGTGTTGAGCTCACCGACAAAAGAAAAATGTGAGACTCAAACATGAGAGGGAGTGTTGAAGTGGGTGTTGTCCCACATTGGAAACTTATAAAAGAAAGTGGTTAAATATAATGGTGCAAGTGAAACTCTACTAATAAAATTGACCTTTTAGAATGGAAAGGTCAAACCATTGTAATTAGCCCAATATTAAATTTTATCAACAATAGTATCCACCATCTAACTTCCATTATTTGTTTGCATTACTAACATGGTGTGGGCGAAAGAGGAGATCCCAAACAAAAGGAGATCATCAACAAAGTAAAGATGGGACAAACGTCCTATATTACGAACTAATAATTTCATTCGCACCAAAGAGCTTGTAATAACCATTCATTTAATCATCTCACCAGTCTCTCCAAACACAAAATGAACAAATAATGGGAGAGCGGATCACTATGGCGCAGGCCGCGCGCTAAGGAATGAAACTATATGAATAAATCTCATTAAAAAACATCGACATTGTTACCGGTAGCTTAAGTGACATATAGCCATTTCCTTCTATGATACTCTAACGTGCATGCATCATCTATTGAGCTATCAAAATATTGTCATGTACGTTGTTCGACCCGAAACGAAATTACCTTAATTCTCAATCGGTAATTAGGTTGTCCAGAAAAGGCAAATACAATTCACCATAACCTTCAATGTAATTTTTAGTGGGACCATACAAAGGTTGATCGGTTTGAATATATACATTCAAAGAAATCGGGTTAATAACATTAGGAATAAGCACTAGCAATTTTCAACTGATCAAATCCTTGTGATAAAACCCCAAGAAAAAACTATCATCCATGGACCAAAGGTCTCAATAGGTACTTCTCGTGTGCTTCCAAAACTTTTGAAGAGATTCATGCTTGAAACTTGTACCAATCCGGGGTCTTCCTCAGTTTCATATTAAAGAGAGCATCACTCACCTTATTATCGACCGGGATCTACGAGCACAAATCTCAATTACGTTACCATATAACATTGGACCAGCCCTAGAGGCTTCCACAAATCTGTCCCCGATTTCCACACTGTAAGTGGATGCAAAATACCGGACTACCCATGCGTCCTGATCATTCTTCAAGGCTCAAATCTTGTTTTTGACACACTTATGCTTGATTATAGATAAATGATGAAAGTTAGATTGCTTTTGGATTAAAATTTTGGTATTCCAATTGTAATTCCTTCAATTACCATTGTCATTCTCAATTCCATGGAATGTTGTTTGCATGAATCAATTAATTAAAGTGTGAGAATGATAATCATTTTTTTATATTTGTTATTATTTGGTTAATAAAAATAAAATAAAAATGTTAAAAATGAAATCGATCAAATTATTCGCACATTTACAAATATCTAAATAATTATTTTTTCAAAAAAGTTAGTTGTCATTTAGAAATTGATAAGCGCTGCAAAAAAATATAAAAAAATTATTATTCGTGATTAAAATAACTATAATTGCTTATGTGTAGGCGTGTTGAAGCGGGTCGCGGGCTTAAATAAAACATAATTCAAAGGTTTGCATCAGCTGCGGGCCTAAACGCTAAAACCGTTGGCCGCCTGCTACTTTTTATTTATTCTATAAAATATATAATAGTAAGTCACAACATGACATTACAATTAAATAGAAGCGGCAAATTAAATCTGAACTCGCGGGCACTCGAAATTCGACTCAAACACGATCCGATAATTTAACATGTTGAATTAGTCAACACGAACCGAACATGAATTTGATTATGCTGAAAAATTTAAATGTGTCTTACACATACACTTCAATATATATATATGCTAATTAAATTCAAAATTTGATTCCAAATAATCCCAACTTCTTTTGGGTCGCATTCAAATTTATCTTTTTTTAATCCAAATTCGGAAACATAATCAAATCCGATGCAACTTATAAAAAAAAAATCAAATCCGATGCAAAATTTGAATTGTCACAACTGATTTTGAATTCATATATGGGATGCGCTTGTTTGACTAGGGTCAAAGCAAACACACTAATTGTCTTGTCGTATTGTCCACATAGCTAATGAATTATCCTAAGTGTTTAAGTGTTCTAAGTCTCAAGTTTTACTCGCCCAGCCTTGTCGCATATTGTCAAGATTTATTGGCAAAGTCTGTCGACCTGTGACACGCAATGGAAACACACCAAATAACAATGAATCGAAGGTGTTTCCGAGATGTCACATCAGGTGTGAGAATGATATCTCTTCCGGAATACATGAAGCTCTTGATATCGTTTTAGAGAGAAAAATCTAGAGAAAGAGTGTAAAATGAGAATGAAAATCCTCTCCTCTTACTAGGAGATGAGTATATATACTATCCTCAAGTTAGTGTCACGTGTCATCGCGGGATTGGCCGGAATCAGAATAGACCCCATTTGGTTGGCTTAGAGCTTTGGCAATATGGCGCTTTGCGTGCTTTTCTGGCATGGCCGAACGGTGTCAGAGACGGACCATTATCGCGACAACCCTTGTACATTGAGCTTCCTTGGCATTTTGCACTGGTAGACGAAGCCATGGGCTGGTGGACAACCATTGTCGCGACAATGGATTGGATGTCACGACATGGCTTATACGACGGCTTTCCTTGGTCTTTTTGGCGGACGGATGAAGCCATGGGGATGGTTGGACACTCGTTGTCACGACAACCGATATCCAACTAGCTTTAGTTGGCTTTTCGCATGGACGGACAAATTCCTTGGGTGATTGTACACCCGCTCTCACAACAACGAGTATGGCTGTCACGATAACTTTAACCGTCCGGTTACACCAAATATGTGGTTGAAGTGTGTTGGATAAAAATTACGAGGTATAGGCTTAACTATGAAACTCTTGTATTTTTCCCAAAATAAAGTGAAAATTTGGTAGAAGCATTTTGTTGTTGTGCTGCTGGTGATGTCAGTCTTCAAGAGGGTGGAGATGGGTGTTGTTTGCCCATAGGGTTGCAGTGAAGAAGAGTCTATTAATGTTTTCCTTTAGGTTGTCATCGAGTGAAGGAGGTGTGGCATGCATTTGGGTTGGAGCGCATTGTGGATGTGTTTTCGAATATTAGGAAGTGGGTAATTAAATTGGGTGTTTTGGCGTTTGGGATTGATTAGTTTGTCGCTAATTTTTTTTTAGGTTCATTATTTGGAAACATCGAAACTTTTAGATTTGGATCATATTAAGATGGAAGTAGGATGATGGTGGGAATGGTGCAATCCATGGTTGCTCTTAAGTTACCAGGTTCGTGGAACGTTTCGGTACGTGGTACAAAAGTAGGAATGTGAAATTTCGGTACATGGTATGAAAACAGGAACACGGAACATTAGAATTTTAGAGTTTTGAACGTTACAGTTAGACTTCTTTAGAATGTTTGTTTGGAACGTGAAATATTTATTTAATAACATAAATTTTGTGACGTATAAAATACTCAACATAATACATTTAATAATAACATAATTGAATCCAAAATTCAAATTCTATAAATTCTTTGATCTATAACATAAATTTAAGAAGAAACTATGTTTTTCTCTTTTGATTTTATATTTAAGAAGAAACTACGCTTTTCTTCTATGACTTTTGATTTTTCACATCCAAATCATCAATAAAAATATAAAATTCCAATCACACAATCAATGGAGAAGGAGAAATGGAGAATGATTAACTGCATATAGGTGATTTTCCCGGAACAAAAGTTTGTTATATATATATATATAAAATTTTCTTCATATGAGAACGCAGATTTCTCTGTTTGGGTCGTTAGCGTCTCACGTTCACGTCGTTCAGGACGAATTTTTTTGGAACGAAGATCACTTTTTAAGGAGAGTTTTCTAGTAACAGAAGGTTGCACAGTGAGAAACGGTGATGGATAAGCATGATGTTCAAGTTGCTTCTAGTGGTGTGGATGGGTCTCAGTAGGTAGTGCCCATGGGGTATGAGATAAAAATACATGCAGACAGCACCGTGTTTGTGGAGTCGAATCAGGTTGGGGTGTTTGGGTTGCTAGAGGGGCCAGAGCATGTGTGTTCGGTGTGGTTGTTGAATTTCGATGGGGAAGGCAAAGCCAACGGTGGCGGAAGTAGAGACCACGAGGGAGGGAGTGCGGTAGACGATGAACTAATGTTGAAGGAATGTTATATATTAGTTAGATGCGCAAGGCTTGGTGAATTTTGTGTGTAATGCTCGTCCAGATTGTTTTCATAGTCTGGTTGAGATTATATATTGCCAACGATGTGTTAGATGTATTGTAAAATTTCGAAAGCGTGTGTTTTCATTTTGTCAAACGTTCTACATATCGGGTTGCACGTTCCTCAACCAAGGGATCCAGTTCTCATAGTGATCAATGGGAAATGACAGGCTAGCAAAGACAATAGGATAGGATACACAAAATGGGTAAGAGCAAGACTACTATAAGTAGAAATAGAAGAAAAATAAGAGAAGCATTTTGTGGTGGTGGGGTTTGCCGAGTGTTGGCTGTAAAACAATACAATACAATTCACAATATTCCAAATCCAACTGTATTCCTTTGTCCTCTCCTTCCTTCAATCTCGCTCTCCTCCCTATATTTCTTCATTGTTTTATTAACTCACAAATAATTATATTCAATATTCTACATGTTTTTTCTTTAAACAAACTATTAATTTATTAATACTTCAAATTTTGTGCATCTCTTTCTCTCTCTTCCGTTTTGAAAGTCGAATAAGATTTTTGTTTGGTACGACTGCTCTTGATTTCAGAGCAACGACAGTCTCTTAGATTTGCATATAGCAAATTACAGTTTTTCTTGTTCTCATATCGAGTCTTGTTTTGATAGTAAGTTAGGGTTTTCAAATTTGCTGCGTAGATTCGCGGAATATTTTTTGATTGGTGTTCGGGTCAGCAGGAGACGATTGTAGAGAATGAGAAGGTGGCTTGAAACGTGGTGATCTGGTCATAGTCATAAGATAAGACCTCGAGTTTGCTGTCAGATCATATGACATACATGTTGGTGACGAGAGACAGTTGACAGAGCACTCCACGTAGTCGGCTTAAACTTCAAGTGTAATCGTTATTAGTTGTACATGCTCTTCAGGCTGGAGAGGTTGATTTAAGTGTCTTCATTTTGATTATTCAAGTTGATAGGGAGGAATCTAGTGTATTTGGTTTAATCATTATGATGATTCAGTCATTTATAGCTCATCACAATTTTCTATTTCCAAGTTAGTATACAAACCGAATGATCCACAAATTAGTTAGATTTTCGGTCTTTTTGTCAAATGCATAGTACAATTTGAAGTATTAAATATTCTACAGGTTTATTGCTTGTTCATTATAGATTTGCTATTTGTCCATAAAATAATAGTTTTAAAATTAATTAATTAATTAAATTAAATTTATATGTCTTGGTGGTTTAATTAACATCGTACGTGTCCATTTATTTATACAGAGACCCAAAACAGACTGTCATACGTAAAAGCTCCAATCTGCTCTAATTTCAATTTCCTAGCGGCAATGGCCGGGGGAGCCACCACCCCCCCTTTCTCCCGCGACCGGGGAGGTTTCTCGGGACATTTCACGGACTGCTCCTTCCGGCGGTATCTTCAAGAAGGACTGCACGGATCTGACCCGCAGAGTGGCTCTCTTGACGCATTTGTTCGAGGAGATGACGGATTTTAAGGCTACCTTGAACTTGCCGGCCACTTCTTCCGCTACCGGAACTGTTACGTGGTGGCCCGATCTGCTGTCCTCGCTCCAGGCTGCCAAGAGCCTCCTCGCTGCCGCTGCGACCTTCGGTTCCGACACCTTCTCTGTAAGTCATTTCACTTGCATTGTAGTCAATTCTCTTCCCTCACCTCTCTGTTTGGTTCCTCGGAACAAATAGGGGAAATGGGCAGGAAAAAATTTTGATTTTTCAATTTTACGTTTTTTTTTTGTTATTACTATTTGAGCGAAAATTCGGGAAATATTTGTTTTGTCTTTGAATAGTTAGATCGATAACTTAGTTTGATTTTTTGGAAACAATTATATGATAATGTGATTGTGAAGAACCTATGGATTTTAGGATGCCTGTGTATTGGCTCTGAATCTAAATTTGTATAATTGTGTTCAAGTGATACTTTTATTTGCCAATTAATCTAATTATCTTTAACCAAATAGTCTAATGATCTTGGTTGTTGAGCAGCTGTTATCGTCATTGCGATGATTAGTAATAAGGTGTGTTTGTAGGTTTTTGGGACATACCATCTGTTTCAGAACTATTTAAACTTTAACATCTGTAATGGAACCTAGCCAAGGATGTGGTGAAGATCAGATTCAGCTGTCAATAACAAAGCTCACTGGATATGATATTGATCATCACTTTCGGAATATAAAAAATAAAAATGAAAACTTGAATTCATCATTCACAGTCTATTGTTTTACTTGTATGTAACTGTTGGTCTCTTTCCAACATCTTTGAAGCGAAAATGTATTTTGATTCTGCCATTAACATAAATCTTAGAATCCCTTTTCAAGAGTCGTTGAAGGAGTCCATAAGTAGCTGTAAGATCATTTCATACCAAACTGCCGAAAGACTTTCTGTTGTTTATTTATTGCACAAACATGGCTGATAGATATGTAATGTAATTTTCATCAGTCAACTGAACACGCAATATTGGCTGGATATTACCCACTTGCATAAGCCAGGTAGATGTGCGATATTTGGAGTATAATGTGATCTACGTAGTGCAAATTCCGTGATATATTGGTTACTTGTTACCTATACCTTATTTATTGGTAGAAGTATTGACTTTGATGAAGCATTTAGTTTATGATTGGTGCTTCTATATGTACACGGGAATCTTCAATTGTCATGCCAGTAAATGGACTTAGAAACTTATCTAAAATTAATCTGTGATCCTATTATGTCCATCCTTCAAAATTGTCTACGTACCTGTCTGAACTCTGAAATTTGCTGTGTCTTGATTTAAGGATGAGGCTTCCAGGGAAATCACATTCCAATTCCAATGTGTGACGTGGAAATTGGAGAGAGCGTTGGGGAATGTACCGTACGATGATTTTGACATCTCAGAGGAAGTTCAAGAACAGGTAGGAGTTGAAAACATGAGATGTTTATATCTTGATGTGATTGAAATTAACATTCTCACCCACCCCCCTTCCTCTCAGGTTGAATTGGTGCGAGCACAGATGAAAAGAGCAACAGCAAGATATGGACCTTGGAACTCAAGACTGTTGCCTCGTACCTTGTCACTGCCACTGGAGAAAGAGTTGGACCTGGTGCCATGGAGCAACAGAGTAAACGGAAGCTTGCACATTGAGAATATTGGTTTTGTTGATTGTCAAATTGAAGCTAAGAGCAGCAGCATTTCAAAAAGTAACTGTTTGATAAGCCATAGTGCTGATCAGTTGATTCATGAAACTGAAAGGCCACGGAGTGTGCCTGCACTTTCTGATGCTCGTCAATCAAATGAAGTAACTGATAGCAGAGACAATTTAGCCAGCAAAAGTGATGAGGCTAAAAAACCAGACTCTGTTCTGATTCCTGAGGATTTCTTATGCCCCATATCCCTTGAACTTATGAGAGATCCTGTTATTGTGGCCACAGGACAGGTATGGTTCTCAATGTTACTTTTCTTTTTCTTAGGGGTCTCAACACTCTGATACATCCTTTTATTACTTTCTTCTTATTTACCTTTCTCATGATTGTACAGACATATGAGAGGGCTTACATACAGAGGTGGATAGACAGTGGGAATGTAACATGTCCAAAAACTCAGCAGAAACTTCAGCATTTAACACTAACCCCAAATTATGTTCTGAGAAGTTTAATTACACAATGGTGTGCTAATCATAATATTGAGCAACCTATGGCATTAGCAAATGGGAGGATCAAAAGGAGCGATGGATCGTTCCGTGACGTTAGTGAGGACATAGCAGCTATTGAAGCGCTGGTGCACAAGCTCTCCAGTAGGTCGGTTCAGGATCGCAGAGCTGCGGTGACCGAAATCCGATCATTATCCAAAAGAAGTACAGATAACAGAATACTAATAGCAGAAGCAGGAGCTATCCCTGCTCTGGTTAACCTTTTGACAGAAGATGACTTGATGACACAAGAAAATGCGGTTACTTCCATTCTTAACCTCTCTATCTTTGAAAATAACAAGGGACTCATAATGCTTGCTGGTGCCGTTCCTTCTATTGTTCAAATTCTCAGAGCTGGAAGCATGGAAGCGAGAGAAAATGCTGCAGCGACCCTTTTTAGCTTGTCACTTGCAGACGAGAACAAAATAATAATTGGTGCATCTGGGGCCATACCTGCATTGGTAGAATTGCTGCAGAATGGGAGCGCTAGAGGAAAGAAAGATGCTGCGACGGCTCTGTTCAATTTGTGCATTTATCAGGGAAACAAAGGCAGGGCTGTGAGGGCAGGGATAATTACTGCATTACTGAAGATGCTCACAGATGCTAGTAATAGCATGGTTGATGAGGCTCTAACCATACTCTCAGTTCTTGCTTGCAACCAAGAGGCGAAGACTGCTATTGTAAAGGCTAGCACCATACCTGTTTTGGTCGACCTCTTGAGGACAGGCCTGCCCCGAAGCAAGGAGAACGCAACTGCAATTTTACTTTCCTTGTGCAAGAGAGATGCGGAGAACCTCGCAAGCATTAGTAGGCTTGGTGCTGCAATGCCCTTGACAGAGCTTGCTAAGAGCGGCACAGAGAGGGCCAAGCGGAAGGCGTCAACATTGTTAGAGCATCTCCGGAAGTTACAGGTATAGCTGCAACGTAAGAGCTACTAACTAATATCTTTTAATTCCCTTTCCCTTAGATCATTCCAGTTATTTAACAGTGAATGTTATATAAATCCTTCTTTTTTTAGGGTGTGAAAACTGAGGCATGAGCATGAGAATGTGATAACAAAGCCATTCTCATCCCATCCTCTGTATTTATTTCAATTCATCTTCTATAAGTGTGTAAAGAACTCAATTGATCTGTTTGTTATGAAATTCTTCAGCAGTTTCTGTCTGGTTTGGTCTGTGGTTCAACTCTTGTGATGAAGACATGTTTTGCACATCCTCCTAGAGCTAATGTTTATAAATTTGCTTATTCATATGTGCATTTATAGTGATTAGTAATGAAATTTAGCAGAGTGCATCATTCAATCTTAACACAAAAGAAAAGTTTGAACCCAGCTTTTTGTTAAAGTCAGGACTTACCTATCACAGAACAAAGCTTCAATTTTTTTTTAAAAAAAGTGCATCAATATGATATGATATGATATTAAGCATACTCCATTATTAGAAAAGTAAATAAAAGTGCACTTTCTTCGAAAAAATGTCCAATTTAGCCCAAATTATCGCAAACGTGCCGATTTAGTTAATGAACAATCAATTAAGTCCAAATGTTATTCAATTGTGTCAATTTAATCTAAATATTTTCAGAAACTGTGTCAAATAAGGACATCGTCAAATAAAATATTACACGTAAGCAAGAACTAACGGATTCCGTCCATGTATTTGACGGAATGTTATGATTTGACACGGTTTCTAAAAATATTTGGACTAAATTGACACGATTGGATACCTTTCGATTGGTAGTTTATGGACTAAATCGGTCACGTTTTGAATAGTTTAAGGACCAAACCTCTCTCCCACTTTCTTTTCCTTGCTCTTTTTTGTATTATAATTAGCATATTATTAGCTGCTGGAAGTGAGAAACGAAGATGTGGAAGTCGGCAAGAAAATTTAGTACAACAGCAGAAGATGAGACCAAAGAAACTGTAACATAAGCAAATGTGGGGTCTTGTCATTGCATTTGCATTTGTGGCCACACATATTATGTCAATATATGAAGCTGTAGTTGGGTTTTCACACCTTGCCATATGTACTTGAGGAACATTTTAATGTCGTTTTCTGGTTGAAATATTTGTTGTGTTGCAGACAGAATCAGGGGCTTACTTTTCAATGTTATGCAGGTCCACCTCGAGCTGGTATCCAACATGATTCTCTATTTTTTTTATAAGAGACGGGTTAAAAGCGTATATATACAAGTAATTAATAATATTTTCTCTTAACCCTAGCCTAGAGTTTTTGGCACCTTACCGAACCAAAGTGGTCTCTTACACTACCACCACCAACGATGTGTTGAGTGGGAATTGATCATGAAACCTCCTCCCACTCACACAATTGGATTAACCAACTGCGCCACCCTTAGTGATTAATATGATTCTCTATTATTATGTTCCTTTTGTGAAGCAATAAAGAAATGGAAATTTATTTGAGGGTTATTTACACAATATCATTAGGTTACATAGTCCAAAACAACTAATTAGATAACCTAAAAATTATTACAGTTTTGAGAGTCACGTAGGATTTTCGTAGGATTGTAGATATTAAATTGAGATCTCTCTCGTTAAAACAACAAACTCTAACTTGATGGCAAACCCAGTGGTGGCGAGGAGCGGTTGGCACTGACCTTCACATAGTCGTCATAAAATCCAAGTTCAATCGTTGTCATTTTTTTGTGTTAGACATTGTACACTAGTTTGGTAGTGTCAATTTTTTGTTTGCAGGTTGGTCTTCGAATGAGTGATCCACGAGTTAGTTAGGTCTTTGGATTGTCTAAGTGGGTTGGTCCAAAAACTCAGTTTTATATCGTTTTTGGTATCATTCAATTTTTTTTTTAGGAAAAAAAACACTTTTATTATTGAATCAAAGAGCAAACAAGCAATTTCCAAAAACGATAACATAAAAGAACCAGACAAGGACAGAGAACCCCAGGCATACCCAAGGCCTACAATCAACTTATTCTAGCAATGAAAGAGGATAATCATTCCTATTAAAAGGCCGTGGCACAAGTTGCCATGGCATCCGACCCAACCTACCCCAGACTTCCCCCTAAATTTGTGAACCCCCCTTAGGCGGCCCAGATCCTAACACGAGATCTAGGAAGGCAAACACAGTCCAACACACTACCGGCCACTCCTTTGGCCCCCCCGGTGGCGCAAACTCACCACCCCCCACAC